>VDFB02178733.1:0-11494 GCA_007258455.2 Sequoia sempervirens
ACTATTAACTTGTATTGCAGACATGAAAGGATAACCCCACTAATGATCTATCTAGGTTAATGCCTGAAGAAAATGCACAAAAAATGGGATGTCATGACTGTAGGTGTATACAAAAAATGGTTTTTTTTTCTTTAAAAGTTAAATCTTGAAACCTTTAATCAATTGTTATTGGTGGATGTAATACATGTTCAACAACCTTCGATGGCCTCCTACTAATTTATGCTAAAATGGGAGATATAAAATGTGAATGTGCTAAAATGGGAGCTTGGAGTAGCGTGGGTTAACATGCATGCAAGGAGTGGAAGCATAGACAACACCTCATATTATTATCAATCTAAAGTGTCTATTCAATCTTAAACTTCACCTTGGTTGATAGGCCTAAAAAAAATTCTAATAACCAGATGCCATGCAATAGTTTGTTCAATGTGCAAGATTATTTTCAAAAAGGAAAATTAATTCATTTTTTTTAATGTCTATATTAATGAAATAAATCATATGGAAAAGAAAATAGGGTACTCACCAAAGATTTAAGTTGCAAGTTATTATGAATGCCCAAAAATAGTACAACTTCCTCCTCTTGCAATATTCACCACCAATCCATTTTCCCCCCAGTATCTCCTTCTAAGTTAAATTAAAAAGTCTCTTTTCTTTTTGTTTCTTTGCATCTCTCCCTATTCTCTTCCAAAATTCTTGTTTTTAACTCTACACACCTCACCTTCTTTTCATGTTTTTCCCATTTATGAAGATAGTTATTGACTCTTAATTCTTGTAATAACAGGACCAAATAATAAACCAATAGTAGAAAATAGGGAAAAAATAGAGCATAAAACAATTATAAAATGGCTGAAAGAAATTATATTGATCTAACTTTCTTACATACAATACAACAACTTACCTCAACAGTAGTGTTGTTCACAATGGATAGCCTCATATTTATAAGATAGATTCAGTAAAATGGCCTGTTTCATTGCATGTAGGAGTACTAATGATGCCTCTCATGTTGCTAGTTTTTTTCAAAGAAATTGTGAGAATTCATGGACTACCCTTGAGTATTGTGTTTGATAGAGACTCAAAGACATTTTTGGAGGACCTTGTGGAAAAATTTGGGTACTAATCTACAATTTAGTTCAACATACCATCAACAAACAGATGGCCAAACTGAGGTTGTTAATAGGTCTCTTGGAAACTTGTTGAGATTTCTAACTAAGGAGCATGGTGAGTCATGGGACATTGTACTTCCTCAAGTAGAGTATGCATACAATGACTCCATAAATAGAAGTATAGGAAAAAGTCCTTTTGAAGTGGTTAATGGGATGAATCCTTGAGGAATTTATGAACTTAGAGATTTGAGAGACATGGAGAAAAGGAGTGCAATAGGGGAGGACTCTACCATTGCTATGAAAGATATTCATGATTAGGTCAAGGAGAACTTGAGAAAGAGTGTGGAGAAGTATAAGGTGAAGGCAGATTTGAAAAGAAAATATGTTCAGTACAAGGTTGGTGATTCGGTACTTGCACATCTTAGGAAAGAAAGACTTCCAAAAGGAAAATACACTAAACTAATGATGAAGAAGATAGGCCCCTACAAGATAGTGCACAAGTTTCGCTAGAATGCTTATGACATTGAGCTACCTCTAGGAGTTTCCATTTACCCCATTTTCAATGTTGTTGATTTGTATCCTTTTAAAGGTGTTGTGAATGTAGGTGATGTTGCAGGTACTGTAGATGCTAAAGATGATGAATGGGTCAAGGATTTTCCTCCTATTCAACCAATGAAGCTTGAAGGCATAGTAGATACAAGGGAGGTCAAAAGAACTAGGAAGAAGGTATATAATGAGTATTTGGTTAAATGGAAAGATATACCAATTGAAGATACTCAGTGGATGATTGAAGATGATGTAAAAAAGCATGGTACCACAATTCAAGAACTCATTTCATCAAGAGGATGAAATATCTTCCTCCCCAGTTGAATGGTGCAGAAGCACCTTTGCAATTTTTGGCTTGATTTTGCATTTTGGAGTCTAGAATAGGGTTGAGTCATTTCATGTTGATAATAAGGTCAAATTTACCAATGTGTGATTTAAATTAAATCATTTAGGGTCCTATTTGTGTTGAAACTAAAAGTTGTCAATAATGTTGCAGCCTTGTAAAAGTTGCACTATGCATTTTCGTCATTTTTGGTGTTAGTTGGAATATGAACAGTCGCCTTTTCAAATGTTGGTTAAAAAATATTGGTATCTCTTGTAAAACATGATATAAGGCCTCTCACATCATCGAGGAAGGTTGTATTGTTGAAGATTTGGAGAAATAAAGCATTGTTGCTCTATTTTTGTGTAATTTTCTTTGTTCTTACTTTCAGACCCTTTACAGCTCTGTAGAGTTAGATAAACACGTGAAATCAATTTGAAGAGGTATTCCTTTGTATTAAATCTCATTTGAATCCATTTGGAGTTATTTTCATTCAAATTTGTAGGAGATAAAGTCAATTTTTTGAAGGTTGCATAGTTTGATAGGGTTTGCTAGGGTTTTGAATAAAATCATGTCAAACTAGGCCATTCCACCAAAGGAAAATTTTGTAGTTGAGTGGAATGGGCCTTTTAAGAGTTTTCTTTAATATTTTATTATTTTTAGGGTAGGGTGATAGTGTTTTGGGGTTTTTAGCATGTGCCCTAGTCTAGCAAGTTTGAGTGTTAGGCTTGAAATTACTAGTTTTTGCTTGGGACAACAGAAAATTGGAGTGATATGAAGAATCTAATGGTAGAATTGTGAGCTTTGTGACTACTTGATGTTGTTGGTGAAGTGTTTTATGTTTTTTGTGAAGGATTTTGAGTACCTCCTTTGGTAAAGAGGCCTAATTTGGCTTAGAAACAATGTTGAAGGACAATTTTATACAAGATGTTCCAAAACAACCCACTACTATAGATTGACATGTTAGAGACAAATGGGTCTTTGAAAGTGTTTGAATCAATTCCCTAAAAGACCTTCTTGAAAATATATATTTGAATAAGTGTGTTTGGTGACCTACAAGAAAGTAGATGAGTTATTGAAGGAAGCAACCTTAGAGTGGGTTTGAGAGTTTGAAGACTAGTTGAACTTGGTTGGTTGAAGAAAATATCACCTTGCCCTACATTTGGTGGGTTCGAAGGGTTTTTGTGTATATCTCGATTTAGTGGGATTTTTTGTGAAGAGAACTTTGAAATATTATTGCATGTTTAAGATGGCAAGCACATCAGGAAGAATGGAGATGGGGAAATTTAAGGGTGGCTATTTTGAGTTATGGAAACTCAAAATGGAGGACATGCTCATAGACTGAGATCTGTGGGCTGCAATGTCCAGTACAAAACCAACAACAACCACCCAAGTTGATTGGGATTTAATGGATCAAAAATCCAAGGGTCTGATAAGACTTTGCTCCTCTAATTTTGTGTTGTTGAATGTTCATGAGGAGAAGACTACAACTAGTCTTTGGAAGAAGCTCGAAGACATTTATCAAGGGAAATCCTTGCTAAATAAAATTTTCCTAAGAAATATTTTGTATTCTTTGAAGATGGAGGATCAATTTTTGACCACTTGAATGAATTAAATATGCTAGTGGCTCGACTGGGTTTTGTTGGTGTGAATATTGCTGACGAGTACTGTTGCATGTTACTGCTTTGCTCTTTGCCAGACTCATGGGACCACCTAGTGATGGCTATTGGAAGCACAACCACCACCTTCAAGATGGAAGATGTGGTTGTTTTGTTGTTGTCTAAAGAGATGTAGAGGAAGTATTTTGAGATGGCCAAGGAGGCCATGGTTGTTCATGGTAGATCAAAGGAGAAAGGAAAGAAAAAGGACAAGAAAACTAATTCCAAGTCCTCGGGCAGATCTAAGTCAACTAGCAAAACTTCCAAGGCTAAATGCTGGAACTATGATAAATCCAGACACTTTTAGAAAGATTGTAAGCAGGAGAAGAAAAAGAAAAACAAGTCTTTATCTGATTTTGAATCTGAGAAATCCTCTAAGGATGATGTTGATGATTTTTTGTAGCCTTGGCAACACATGCATCAAAAGATGTGTGGTTGATTGACTCAGGTTCCTCTTTCCACATTACCTCTCATAGGGGTTGGTTGTCCAAGTATGAAAAGTATGACTATGGGAAGGTGTATCTGGGTGATGAATCTCACCTAAAGATTGTTGTCCATGAAAGAGTCAAGATTTGATTGCCTGATGGTAGAGTGAAGGGAATTTATGGTGTACTACACATCCCTAGTTTACCATGAAACATGTACTCTCAGTGAGTAAGTTGGGTGATGTAGGAGTGCGGGTTGTTTCCTCAAATAGTGGATGTGAGTTGACCAAAAGCTGCTATGGTCCTTACTAAGGGTGTTCATCTTGGCACTTTGTATAAGCTAGATGCATGCACGGTTCAGAGCAATAGTGATTTTGTGAAACCCAAGAAAAGGGATTTAGATTCTTCATCCTCTCCATCATATCAAGCAGAGAAGAAGAATGTGGTGTCTACATTTGATGATCATTTT
This sequence comes from Sequoia sempervirens, assembly GCA_007258455.2. NCBI lineage: Eukaryota > Viridiplantae > Streptophyta > Pinopsida > Cupressales > Cupressaceae > Sequoia > Sequoia sempervirens. The sequence continues at coordinate 4,521 of VDFB02178733.1, forward strand.
TTCTAGGTACCTAAGGGTGCCAATTCTTTCAAGATGAATCTCCTAGTTGAGAAAACAATGTTATGACACCAAAAGATTGGACATATTGGTGAGAAAGGTCCTTGTTGAGGGCCTTGATGATTGTAATATTGAGTTTGATTTTTATGAACATTGTATATATGGAAAAAAATATCGTGTTTCTTTTTATTCCATTTATCATAAATATTTTGGGGCTTTAGAATATGTGCATTCTGATTGGTTTGGTCTTATTAATGTTCCTTCATTAAATAGATTTATGTACTTTGTTTCATTCATAGATGACTATTCTAGAAGGACATTTGTATATTTCTTTAGAAGTAAGTCTAAAGTTTTAAATTGGTTTAAGGAGTTCAAATCCTTGGTTGAAAACCAAAATGGTAAGAAAATCAAATGCTTAAGGAAGGATAATGGTGGTGAGTTTTGTTCTACAAAATTTGATCGGTTATGTAAGGACCATGGGATCAAGAGACACAAGAAAACTCCATACACCCCATAAAAATGGAGTAGCAGAGAGAATGAACATAACACTGATGGAGAGGGCTAGGAGTATGTTGAGTGGTGCTATCCTTGAATGTAAGTTCTAGGCCAAAGTTGTAGCAACTACATGTTACCTGATTAAGAGGTCTCCTACTTAGGCTCTTGTCAAGAAGACAACTATTGAGGTATGGTATGGTAAGAATCCCTCGATGAGACATCTATGAGTCTTTGGTTGTGAGGCATATGCTCATGTGCCTGATGTGGAAAGATCTAAGTTGCAGAACAAGGAAACGAAGTGCATCCTCATTGGCTATGGTTTCAGTGTGAAAGAGTACAAGATTTGGGATCCAATTGTAGAGAAGTTTCTCTACAATAGAAATGCCATATTCCATTCACTAAAACCTTCCATAGTAGATATACGACTAGAGAAGGAAGAGAAAAAGGAGTTAGTTCAAATTCCACCCACTCCTGAAAAGGATAAACTATGCACTCCTAGTGGACTCGATGATGAGGAGAGATCTAGTAGCTCTAAAATCTCTAAAGAAGAGCTAGAACCTTGACCTTAGTCATTAAGGAGGTCTACACAAGAAAGGAAACAATTAGATAGATTTGGTTACTCTATGTTAGACTCCAATTGTATATTTGCTTTGATTTCTAACATTGATGAGCCCAATATAGTTAGAGATGCTATGGGTATGCATGGTTTAGATTACTTGATGGAAGTCATGAACAAAGAGATGACAAAATTAAAAAAATGCTACATGGGATTTGGTACGTATTTTTGAAGGAAGTAAGAACATTGGATGTAAATGGGTGTTCAAGAAGAAAACGGGTCCTGACGGTAGCATTGAGAAGCATAAAGCATGGTTGGTCACGAAGGGATACTCCCAGGTGGAGGGAATAGATTATGGGGAGATTTTCTCTCCTGTTGCTAAGCTGATGCCGATTCCATTCTTGTTATCACTTGCAATAGCTTATGACTTTAAAGTTGAGAAAATGGATGTGAAGAAAACTTTCCTTCAAGGTGATTTAGAGGAAATTTATATGTCATAGCCTGATCATTTCGTTGTGAAAGGGAAAGAGAATTTGGTATGCAAGTTGAAAAAATATTTATATGGTTTGAAGAAATCTCTTAGGATTTTGTACCATAAGTTCAACACCTGTGTTGTATGTGGATGATATGCTTTTTATTGGGAATTTGAAAAAAGCATGATTTTAGATTTGAATTCTTAGTTGTTAGCATGGTTTGAGATGAAATATCTAGGTGCAATGAGGTATATTTTGGGGATTGAGATCATAAGAGATAGAGGAAACAAAAATATTTTGTTAAGCTAGAGAAAGTATGTGAACTCTGTGTTGGAGAGATTCAACATGACTACATGTAGATAGTTAGTTGTTCTAGTTATGCAGGGGACGAAGCTTTCTATGGAGGATTGTCCAAAATATCCTACCAAGATGGAGGAAATGACCAAAGTTCCTTATGCGAGTGTTGTTGACACTTTGATGTATTCTATGGTTTGCACTCGGACAAAAATTTCCCATGTGGTGGGATTCATTAGCCAATTTATGGCCAATCCTTGAGGGTGCATTGGAATGTGGTAAAGAGTGTTCAAGTACTTGTGGGGTACTTATGATTATTCCCTATGTTTTTATGGTAAACCTATTGAAACTCGACATTCAATCAGCATCCATGGCTATGTGGTTTCTGATTGGGAAAGTGACATTGACAGTAGGAGATCCACTAGTGGATATGTTTTCACTATATTTGGTGGTGCTATTGGCTGGATGAGTAAGTGACAAGTTGTCGCTTTGTCCACTACTGAAGTAGAGTACATGGTAGATACTCATGATTGTAAAGAGGCCATTTTTCTTAAGAGACTATGTTTGGATATTGGTTTTGATGCAGGATAGGTTACTATCTATTGTGACACCTAGAGTGCTATTTGTGTAGCGAATAATATTATTTTCTATGCCAAAACAAAGCACATTGATGTGTACTTTCATTTTGTTCGTGATATGGTGGAATAAGGAAAGTTGAACCTAGAAAATATGGACACTTTGGTGAATGTTGCAGATGCACTGACGAAGCCAGCGAGCACAAAGAAGTTTAGATGGTGTGTTAGTTCTATGGGCCTTGTAGCTTGAGAAATGATAAATGACTCCTAAAGGTCTTCAACAAGTGGGAGAATGTTGGGAATTGGTGTTTCAACCTTCTATGATATTTTTTTGGAGTTTCTATTTTATAGGAATATTTTCTATGTCGAGAAATGAAAAATTAAGAATCTATTTTCTTAGGAAGTGGGACCCAGCTGGAAGTTTCCTATTTTGTAGGGGTATGTTGACTGGTCAACTAATGTCATGGGAGAGTGCCACTTGCCACTTGGGTGCTCAAACTAGGAAAATAAATTCATAAAATTCCTAGGAGTGCTTGGATGCCAAGTGTCAGTGTGTGATAAGTTTTTCGGACCCACTTGTTGTCATATTTCATTGTATGAGCATGAAGAGTAAGGAAGGGTGACACTTGTCACCTAGGTGCTCATTTGGGATGAGAAGTTTGTAAAAAAATCTCAAAGTTATGACATGATTCCATGTGGCATCATTTTGACTTGTTGACTAAGGATTAGAAGGGAAATTTTCTTTGTGAAGACTTAGTTGTCACTTGGCGTGACTAGGAGTTGTGAGCGAGTTCTAAATTGGCAGAAAATCTAATTTTCTCTATAATATCACTAGCATGTGAAGTTTCTTGATTTTTTGGAGCTACAGGCTTTGCATGTTGTTGGATATTTTTGCATGTTGGTGCATGTTGGTGCATGTATGTACATGTTTGATAAGTTGCTATTTGGGTGAGTTGGGACTCGTGCATATTGTTGATTTTTAGTTTGTATGCATGGAGAGACTGGGATATTGACATATGTCTAAAATCAGTACCCTTGTATGAGAAGGATATATATTTATGCCTTAATGCACTTGTAATTGTAATGTGATTGTAATATTCGTATGTCGTTAAGTTGTGGGAATCACTCTAGATTTGTATCATAGTCAAACTGCACCTATAAGAGCATAAACTCCACATATTGTATGTAATTCCCATATTAGAGTAGTACAATTGATCTATGCTTTGGTGTGTGGGTTTTTCCTTGAAAGGTTTTTTCCCACATAAAATTCTATGTTGTGTTTTATGCTTAAAATTTGAAAATTAATGCATGTGTTCTTAAAGAAACTATAATTGAATAAACATTTGAAACAAATTTTTTCAACCCTCTTAATGAGCCTAGTTTTTGGTCTAGTTTTAGGTAGAATCTGTAGTCTATTTGTTGGCTGATGACATGAAATTTGATGATAAAATGTTGGTATTTGCATAATGTTTCCCTCAAACCATTGACATTTGATATTATCCTATCTCTGCGAGCTTTAATGACATTTGGCATATTATGTGGGTTATCTCTATTGATTTTGCATGTGATTAATGAAAGATTCTTAGAGTGGTTATAGATGTCCGGTTATTATGCGTACTGAATTTTCCATGGAGATTTAATACGCCAAGTTGTGGAAGACACTGCCAGTTGAGCATGCACCATAACGACCAACTGAGGAATCGCTCCAAGTCAAAGGCAACTGATGGAAAAAAATTCTTGATGCAACTGAACGTAACCGCCTTGTAGTGGACCTTAATGATTGAACATGCATGGGAATTATTGTTATGTTGGATTTGCGTCTGCACTTGCATGTCTGACTAGATTCCATGCATACATAACCACCATCGCTCCACTTTCCCCTGTTTTCACTAAATGGCGTCCTCCCAGCGGTGGAGTTGACTACCTTGTTTAGCTGTAGTATAAATAATGATTTGATGCTCCTTCTTCAAGAGGTTTCATGATTTGATATTGTACTCTCATTCTCCAGTTTTAGTGATACAAATACATTACTTTCTTGTATGCATGATTTACAGTGAATAAAATAAAGTTTTGAGTTCAAGCACTTGAGTTCTTATTAGTTTAGAGGATACTTATCCAAGGGGCCCCACTTGGTGAGTAATTCATCTTATTAGTTTAGCATTAGTTTAGTATTACTTGTTGTTTAGTACTTAGTTAGAAATCTAGCATTGACTGTTCCTGCAGCCACTAGAATTTCATTATGTGACTATTCCTGCAACCAAAGTAGATAGAGTAGTGTCTTGTTCGTTGTTTAGATTTTTATTCCTGTTATGCATTTTAGCTTAGCATAGTTGTTGATTGATATTCAACATTTGTTTCTTTACCTTTCAAGCAATTTACTTTCAGTATTGTGTTTATTAGTTGTAGAATACAATGGCTACTTTGAGTTCCTAGTGCACATACTGTGCTAACCCATTTCAAGTTCACGTCCTGGGTTGACAAGTTAAATGCACCTTCATGATGATTGAGATAGCTATTCAGGTTAGATGTCCAATCTCTGAGTCATGGCCATAAAGGCTTAATTATTAAAATCATTGTAGGAGGCCAACATTTTTGGCGTTGTTGTCGGGGATGGTGTCAAGCTAGGGAGTCTTTTGGAGTCATTGGTAGTTTTTTCTTGTTGTAGTGTTTCTAGAAGTTGTTCTTCGTATGTTCTCATCTAGGAAGTAATGAACCCCCTATTCTTTGCTAATTATTTGTGTGACTGATAGTGAGTGATACCGCATGCATAGAGGAAGGAGAAGGGATGCTTATCAAATATTTCTTCCTAACAATCCTCGTCCATTCCAGCTAGTTGAATATCAAAACCTACCAAAAGAAGAGGAAGAAGAAGATCCACACCCCTTTGTTGGTACATATTGTTGATGTGTTTTATGCACTTCTCAACACAAGCAGTGAATAGGTGCACTACCTCTTGAAAGACAATCTTCCACAATCAGATTAAGAACACACTATCCAAGGTCTCTAATGTCAGTCTTGACAATGCTTGGAATACATCTGGGTTGATTTATGTGATTTGTTGGAATCACAAAGGAAAACTTTCTGGATAAAGATTACAAAGTGAGGGAAGTTGGATTCTTGAAGCGAGTTCTTAAGATGGGAGAGTTATGCATTTGTTGTAGGTTCAAATAGTAGTCTTGAACTCCATTTTGTCATTGGATTTAGCTTTACAATGTGCAATGAACCTTAGCATAGGTTACTCATTAAATAAAATGAAAAAGGGAAGGGAAGAGAGGAGGTTCCTGGATCTACAACTAATTGTGAACAGTGATGATGGAGTTCCTACAATGGACAACTTCTTGGAAATAATATTCCACTTAACTAGAGATCTCACAGTCTCATGGAATTTGTGCTATCTTCTAAGGTCTGCAAATGTTTCATCTTTCATTCACCATGTGCATGCATGAACAAAGATAAAAGTTTTGGAGCAGCTTTGAATTCAAGCCCAGACTAACTTTACACAGCTATCTACCATCAGCAAACAGCAAAAAGTATGGACTAAGAAGTCATCTACACAGCAGGAATTTTCATGATCACAGGACAACATTCTTAAAATCTACCCTAAAAGCAAGAAAGCGATTAACTAGAACAGCTTAATAAAACCTAAGTTAAACATCTAACAATGGAAGTGAATCAAGCAACATGTGAGAAGCTTCGAGGAAAATGCACCAAGTCAATGTCTTTCCACTTGCCAGATTTCTACTTGACATGTCTTTACAACAACTCAACTCAACTTTGCAAATGAGAGGAGAGCCCTATTTATAGTGACCAAAAAGTTAAATGAATGGCCAAGATTAATTCTCATTGTGTGGCCAAGATTCATTACAAAATAGGGTTTCACCTGCTCCCAATATACCACAATTTAAAATTACATTTTGTCCCTTCCCTGTTTTGTCCTCTAGTGATGACACTGTAGCATTTTGTCTTTTAGTTGATTGTTGTTTTACTATAGCTACTCTTTAGGGAGCTCTTTATCATCAACAGGGTTGTCCTCCTACTTCTTGGATGCTGCATATTATATGAACTTGAGGATGACTGCCTGGAGCTTGTCCACTTCAATAATCTCATACCTTAGCACTTGGTAGCTGCACTCCTTCATGTTATCCTCTAGCCTTTTCCAATCCTCATCATACTTTGTGCCCTAGTCCCAGAATAGCTCTGACTGATTGAAGGCACGGGCAGCAAAACTCATGAATTCCACTGTGATTTCACTAGACATCCCGTTCTCCATCTTCTTTTGGAAGTAAGGCTTCACCTTTTCTAGATCCATCTATATTGGGGGCATATCACATTCTGTCATCATCTTGAGATAACAAGCACATTCTGCCCTGATTTCCTTTATCCATTCTATATCCAGATCCACCTTGCTCATTATTTGCTCCAACCTTTCTTTCCTATTGCCAAAGTCCTGCCGCCATACATCCATCAGGCAATGATCATCTTTCTTAAATGCAAACTCCTTTTCCCACGTGGCTTCTGACAATTTGAGGATAGCCTCAATCTTTGGAAAGGTGGAGTCGTATGCTGTAGGGAAGTTAGTGCATA
>VDFB02178735.1:0-19837 GCA_007258455.2 Sequoia sempervirens
GTTGAGAGAAAGACAACAATTTGTGCAAAAACTTAAGGTATGTTACTTGTTGCCCTCATTTCAGTGACAAACCCTAGGTTTATATTGTTTTCTAAATTTAATTTCTTTTAAAATTGCAAACCCTAGATTCGTTTAGTATTGTGCCCCCAACAAAGCCCCATTTTTACAATTCCTACCTTCTCGGATTTATCTCATCCATCATCCAAGCCTATTTGCAAGGATTCCCACATGGATGTTTTGCTATGCGATGAAGTTTTGATCTTCATAGGGCGCTAGTATTCATTTTAAAGGGTGTTTCACCATTTCATTTTTCCTTGAGCCCCTAAGCTTGTAAATCTGAGGTCTATGCGGTTGCCGCTGTAGGGGATGAGGTATGAGAATCTTTGGAGAACTGATGACACCTGAGAAGTCTAGATATGATGCAATGAGAATCTCAAATTTGGCCTAAAGAATGAAACACTTGGACACAAGATGAATTTCATCAATAGAAAAAAGAACTATACCACAACTTTCTACAAGCCTCTGTAGTGAATCAATTATTCATAGCAGTGTCTCTACGTGCCTGTCATTGCTCTATCGTCCACACTTTTGGCTTTGAGGTTGTTGTCTTTTGGTGATATTATCCACTTTATCTCTACTAATTGCAAACTATCTAAGTTGGTCTTTTCTTTGCATGGTCTTTTCTACTGTGTTACCTCACCATGACCATAAGTTGCTGCTCCTTATAACTGTGACTTCTTTCAACTACTTTTTGTTGATGACTGTCAATACATATCCTTCAACTATATCATACCTCTGATTTCAAAATGTTGTCCGCAGTCTGCTATGTAGTTCCAGGGTTATTAAGGAAGTATTCTTGCAAAAAAAGAAGCTACACCCTCCAAAGAACCACTACTGTGCTCCCCACTAGCCTCAATGACTTCTACACTCAATATTGACAGGAAATTTTGGAGGCATATTTGGCAATCGATAAGTGACTATTTCCACTTTTCTAACTTGATACTGTTGTTGTAAAAGAAAGACAGAGCTCCATGTCTCTGCCTCTGCAAAACATTTCACAACTGGCATGTCCCTCCTTTCCCACCGATGTTGGTGCCAACATTGTTTCTATTAACTGTCATGCGACTAAAATGATCTCCTTTCTTTGCAATGTTCTGATCTAGATCACTGTAAATTTTTTCCATGGAACATTATGCTCACTATCCCTTGGTCCATAATTCTGTCACTTATCTGAACCATTAGATTGTCTTTACTATTGCTCATTTGAAAATCTTAAGCACCTTGCATCTATTTGTCATAGAAGGCACTGCAAAAATCATTGGCTATTAATATAGCATAGATGTAAGGTTGCATTTTATGTTGCAGCTTTTCATTTTAAGCTACTTTGAAATTCACTGTCTATCTATAATCTATCTATACAAATTAGGCTGTGATTTCTTTGTCAATTCACTGTTGAAATTCCCTTATATGATATTTCTTTATTTAGTAAAATTACAACATATCTACTTCCTCTGTGGGCTAGACTAGCCTTTTGTCCTCTGGAGATTCTTTTGCAATCTATGTTGACACAGCAAATAACTTCAATTTTGATCTCTCTCTTGTGCCTAGCAAGTCTATTGCATGCATATGAGTGATCATATGATTCCAAGAATTAATGGTTCTCTCATTTTATTACTCTCTACATAATTCCTTGTGCTTATGGGTAGCCAATGATTTGAATGTTACAATCTGAAAGTAAATGATTTGATATGTACATGGAGGAGGAGCACCATTTTGACTTCACCTATACAATTATACCTACATTAAATGAGTTTGTTTCCAACAAGTACTCTAATGCAAACTGCTTTGCCTGTTTTATTTTATGCATTTTTTTTCTGCATTTTCCTCGACAACCTTGGCAATGTTTTTAGTGGACCTTTTCCAACATAATAATGTACATTTCTTCTATACAAAGATGTATCAAATAATGGTATGTGAGTCATTTTAGAAAATTGTTGCACGTGTTATGCTTATTCATACTGCTTGTAAATTCCATTAGAGGAAGCCCTGAAAAATTAGTTTGTTTTCAGCTTCTGTTGGGTTTGAAACTTTGATGCATAGTCAATCTTGCTAGTTAATCTTGCATTTAGTTAAATCTGATTGTGCCCTGAATCATTTTCCAATCACTTAAAGCTTCATCCATATAAATCATAGCATTGTTTTTTCAGCCTTTCATGTTCATTTGGATTGTTTCGCTATGGGATGTGCATGCATTTAGGTTTCTATTTTCAAGGTCTTCTTATTTATTTAGCAATAACAACCACAGGGCCTAATTTAGGAAATGTGTTTTCTGTTCTTTACTGAATAAACTCTCTTTCATTTAAAGTTGTAAGAGATCTGTGATCTTTAATAGGTTGCTATTTTCAAGGTCTTATTGTTTATTGGAGAAAATGACCATGAAATATCCCTTTGGCACCAGATGAGAGTTTAAAAAAATTTGTTGACTTGTAAATTCACATAAAATTACCAAAATATGCTTATCTAGGGGAAATATAGCCAGAAAGATAGATTTTTTTCTTTCCATTATTACAATATGAATCCATGATTGACATTATAGATGACTCCAAAAATAAGTGTTACCAAAATAACTAATTGAATTCGCTTTCCCATTATCATTGCTTTAAGGCTCTTTTGTAAAAGAAAGTGAAACTATAAATAGACAGTGACTTTCCTTTACATCAATTTGCAATGATTCATAGATATGTTTATGATTCCATTCTTGCTTTAGGTTATTAGTAGTTTAGAATTTAACACCACTAGCTATCTCTTGGTTTAAAATTTCTCATATTAATTAATCAATCAAAAATAAATAAATAACATTCTCATTCATTTACATGTAACCTTAAGAGGATGGAAAGAAAAATTAGGGTAATTTTGGAGAGAAGAAAAATAGAAGTAAAAAAATATCAGCAAAATAGAGGAATCAAGATTAGTTTGGAACCAATTTAGAGAAGATAAATAAGTGCTACCATGAAGTATGTGTCGCAGTATGTGCAATGATAAACTTTGATATTCTTATATCTACATTTTGTTTACTGTGAATAGATTGAAGCAACAACTCTAAGGAGATTGGTTCTAGTTTCTCTCACTTTTTAAGCGATTTCTGCTTTCAAGATGACACAAATTGTGCAGAATCTTGAGGTAAGTCACTTGCTTTTTGTTTATTGTAGTCTTTTCCCTACTATGTGCAATGCTAAACTTCAATATTCTTATATCTAATTTTTGTTTACTGTGAATAGATTGAAGCAACAGCTCTAGGGAAATTAGTTTTGGTTTTTTTCACTTTTAAGTGATTTATGCTTTTAGCACAACACAATTTGTGCAGAATCTTGAGGTAAGTCACTAGCTCTTTGGACTGAATAATGAATTCTTCTATTTAAATTATTATTCCTATATATCAAGACTGGCAACCAGAAGCCCATTTTTAGTGGATTAATTTAATACTTTTAGTGGATTAATGTAATACTTTTAGTGAAAATCGTATTTGTTGGATATTGATAGTGCATTTGTATGCATTGTTTAGTAGCGGAAACCTTTTAATTTTATGTGTTTGTAATATTAATTGTGATTTTATTATTCCTATATATCAAGACTGGCAACCAAAAGCCCATTTTTAATGGATTAATATAATACTTTTAGTGGATTAATGTAATACTTTTTGTGAAAATCCTATTTGTTGGATATTGATAGTGCATTTGTATGCATTGTTTGGTAATTAGGAATTTGAAATAAGGTAGCTGTAAATTCTGATGTACTTAAAGATCTATTTTTTTAATTGTCAATAGTTTGAATCAACAACTCTAAGGACATCAGTTTTGCCTGTTTCCACTACTAAGCAACATCTTCCCACTTTATCCTTCTGCATCATTGAAAAAATCATACATATTGTGTTGCATCTTGCAGTAAGTCACTTGCTGCATCTGCATGTACAATTTTTTTGTAATTGTTAAATGAATTTTATGTTTATTTGGTGGTTTAAATTTTTTATCTTTTTCAGCAAAAGCTCTCAATTCCAATATTCTTAGATCTACTTTTTAAAATTGTCAATAGATAGAAACAACAACTCTAAGGAGATTGGTTTTGGATTGTCTCGCTTTTGAGTGACTTCTGCTTCTACATCGTTGCTAGCAGGACACATTTTTGGCAAAGTATTGCGGTAAGTCACTTTCCCAAACATTTTGTGTTGTGTTGTATTCTTTCTAAACACTTTTGTTGTTATCTATCAAATTAACAAATTCTTTAAATTTTCAAAAGAATTTTATATGTCACACATATGTTACATATTTGTGCTTGTTTTCATATATGATATTATTGTGAAACATAGTGTTGAATCATCACAATTTTAGAAAACAAAAATCTTAAAGTAAAACCATATAATTTTTGAAAAACACATCATATTGATAGAACATGCTGCAAACAAAGAAAATAGAAATTAGAAAACCTCAAAAGTAAAAGCATCCATATGAACCAACCATAGCCTACAAACCAAGATACATCATCAAATAATCAATTATCTATACTACGAAATTCAAATATAGTTTACATTTCTCATTATTTTTTGCTATATATTAAATTGAGATGTTCGGCTTTGAGCCTTGTTATTTGTGTAATGTGGAACATATAATACATCCTTCTCTTAATTTGTTAATTCATTTCATTATTATTTGACATGTTTTGCCTGCTCATGTGCTACTCCACTTGTATATGTTGTCCTTCAACTTATACATATATTTCATCCACTTATGCTAGGTCATGGCTACACATTCAAATTCTCCTATACAACCAAGCCCCTCCATTCCAATGCTTCCAACACAAGCAGTTTCAAAGTCATCGTCTACTATTAATAAACCAGACTCAGTTCACACAACCATTCAACATCTTACTGCAACTGTATCTAATAGTTGCCACAACATCATTGAAAAACTCAAACTTGCATGCCAGACAGTAAGTCCTATCGAAGATTTGGATGTTGAGATGCTTTAGGCCTCAATGTCAACTTACCAATCCACCTGTGCAAAAGTAGAGGGTTTGTGCAACTTCCTAAGGGAGCTTAAAAATGATCAACTCTATAATACTGCTATAGCTCCTACAATAATCATTGCGTTCCAAATTTACCTTGACAACTTTTAGTCCTTTATAAGTTTTTTTTTATGCTGCAATGTAAAGAAACAAGATAGCCTTCTATAGTCTTTCTAATACGCCCTTTTGATATAAGAATTGTAAATACTGTTTTGAACAAGAAACTACTACAAAATTTCCCTGTATTTTTTTTTCCCCAGAAGAGCTTCAATATTACAAATATAGTTGTTTACCATGCAAATAAATTGTGTGTTTTCAATTTTCATTCTTTCAAATTAAACTTCATTAATTACTTAAATGCTTGTTTCCATATCAAATTTGTAGGTTTTTGTAAATCTTTATATAAGAGCTAAACACATAATACTTTGATAAATATTGTTTTCAAATAGAAAACTCCAAGAAAGTCTTTTACTATGTAGTTTGTGTAAAATTTAACCCATTCACAAACCATTGGTTTGAGAAACATGTAGATAAACTATGTGGCTATATATTATCAAGCATCCAGTTCCCTTCTTTACCTTTCAATTATGGTTTTCCCCATTAACAACAATCATACAATTAAGAAGCACCTTTATTTGACGTGTCATAAAAGATAATTCTAAAACTCACAACTTCCCCACATGCACAAAACTTCAACTACCTTTCACCTTCTCAATAGTAACTCTAACTCCAAATGTCATTGAAGAAATTCTTGCAGGCGTGTTTGATCTTGACCCTTCATTACAGGTCACATCCATAAGTTCTATACAACAAGGTCATTCAAAAAATGTTAAATACCGCATTGAACTCTCTGATGGTGTCCATACCCATCCAAATTTGCTTCCCAATCAGTTCAACAACCTTGTTGTCGAAGAAGTGATGGTCACTGGATCTATTGTCCACCTTACAAAATATATATCCAAGGTGTTCGACAAATACACGTACGTCGAACCTTACTCTATTTTTGAATATTGCTCTCATTCGTTGTTGTGATTTTCCTAAATCATTTACATCGTTCAATTGCAGGGCTATAATTATCAACAATCTTGAAATGGTCTAGAATAAAGCACCACTCATTGGCACTCAACTCCTCTTCTGCAGGCAACAAGTCATTTTCCATCTACTAGCTCCCAGGGCCCATCTGGTTTACAACAAGATGCAATATCTACCCAAGAACCAACCATACCCACTTCTAAAATACTTCCCATCAAATCTTTGACCCCATACTATAAGTGTTGGTCCATTGAGGGTAGAGCATTAACAAAGAGTCCAATCCATGAGTTTCACAATGCTAACCGAGAAGGAAAAGTTTTTGGTTTTGACCTCATTGACAAAGAAGGCATCGAAATACATGTCACATGCTTCAATGAACTTGTTGATGAGTTCTATAATGTTGTGCAGTCTAATTTTGTATAAATTATTTCTAATGGTCGTGTACAAGTTGCTAATAAAAAATTTAGTAGCTCGATGAACCCATTTGAAATTTTCCTACACAAATCATCAACAATTACTCCTTCACCATGTGTAGAGTCTACAATCCCCATGCATAGCTTGCATATCAAGAGCATAGATTCCCTACTATCACTACCTATTAATTCTGTTGTTGATGTTCTAGGCATACTTTTATCTATCTCCCTTGCATCAACCATCCGTAAGAGAGATGGATTTGAAACAATAAAGTGTATTGCAACAATCATAGACATGTCGTGCTTGTCCATTGATGTTACACTTTGGGGCCCTCATTGTGAATTTGAAGGTAAAGAATTATATACTATGCCTCTTCTACCAAGCCCTCCAATTATCTTGATCAAATCTGGACGTATAACTTCCTGGCGTGGAAAGGCTCTTGATACTATATTTGCAACTACAATTGTCATTAATCCAAAACTTTTAGAAGCGTCAACGTTGCATGACCAGTATGCCACTATAGGGAATGAAACACCCTTCCTTTCACTCTCAATAGATCATCTTTCTTCCAACAAATTTGCAATACAGTTGACATCGCAACGATCAACAGTACAAACTATCCTGTAAAAACAAATGTTTGCGTAAAAGCAAGCATTACAAAAGTCCACTTGAAAAACTTTTACTACTTCTCATGTCCTCTTATGGTGGGCAATAAGAAGTGTAAGAAGAAGGTTGTAAAAAATAACCCCAATAGCTTTCATTGCCCAAAGTGTTCCATTGATCTCCCTAGATGTGATTTTAGCTACATAGTCAAAGTGGATTTGGATGATGGAACAGGTGCCCTTGTTAAAGTCATTGCATTTGAAGGTCCTGCATACACTTTGTTTGGCGTATCTACTGAAAATTTTCAACTACTTCTAGCTGACCCTGATGTTGCTAAAGAGGTGTTGGATCAAGTTCTTGGGCACCAATTTTTCTTTGAAGTGGCCATTACATTGAATTCCTTTGCTGGGAAACAAATACAAAGCTTTGTAATTACAGCAATAAAACCTGTTTTAAAAACTTTGCATCTACCTCTTACTTTCCACAATACTGTATAGTATTTGCTTATGTTGTATAGCTTTTGTTGATGTCAATACTTCCATATATAATCATGTATGCCTACAATTACAAGTAAAATGAATAAAATACTTTTTTGATACGACAATGTTATCTTCCGCACATGTTTTGCAATATGATTTTAATTGTACCTCTTACTTTCCACAATACTGTATAGTCTTTGCATATGTTCTACAACTTTTGTTGTTGTCAATACCACCAAATGTAACCATGTCTGCGTACAATTACAAGTGAAAAGAATAGAAAGACTTCTTGATACCACAATGTTATAATTTGCACATGTTAGTCAATACATAGGATTAATACTTGAAGCATTCTCTTGCTCTTTTTGCACACCTAAGTTAATCGTGTTCTTTCAACTTTATCGTTAACTAATGAAAAAAAAAAATTGCATTGGTATGTTCCTCAGCAACCAATACCATGGAAAACCAAGTTGAAAGTATGGAAGCGCAACGCTCTCATCGTAATCATCTAAAACGATTATGGTACCATGCAAATAAGGATTCTATTAATAGACGAAGAAGAGAAAAGCTTCATAGTAACCTTGCAAGCTCCTCCACAACCCCACCTTGTCTTTCCAATAACCCTTCCCCATTGTAGCCACCGACACTCAAATGTAGTCTACAATTCACCCCAATTCTCCCTCCCAAAACCACCATCTGCTGCCACTTCCTACAAACTATTACGTTGCTAGGAATTCATTTCATTCAAAGTTGGACAACCTATCAAACATATCGACATGCCAAATATGCATGGAACGATATCCAGGAATAAATACTAGGCTTTTCAATGGTAGTAGTGCTTGTACAAGATGCATTTCGGAAAAAAATGGAAATTGCTTCTCAGAGTGGAACAACATGGACCCTGGAGAGCAGCCTTCTTGTTTGCAACGTCTTACCCAGATCGAGGAGATGCTTATATCAAGAGTTAGTCCTGTCCTCCAAGTTACTTATGCAAGAGGAGGACAACTAAAATATAGTGGCCACACTATTTGTTTTCCTCAAGATATTACAGTAATTGCAAATTACTTGCCACACCATATACATGAATTGGATATACTCAGTTAATAAAAGAAATATTGATTCCCAACAGTACAACTTTTATGTTTGCAGATCACATGTTCACGAGGCTTTGCAATATAAGATCAATAATGACCCCTACTACAAAGATTCCCAATTAGATGAGACCTCTCTCTTATGCTTTCCTATTCCCTCCACTGACATCTCTTACCTTCTTAATGCAACAACCTTATCTTCAGACCCCACTGATGTTAGCTTCATGGAGACAAATAATACCACGGTGAAATGGTGAAAAATATACATTGTGTCTTAGGAAAGCAAACAAAAGAGTGCAAACAACAAATATAAACACCCTACACCTCAAGATTGCAGGTAATCGCTTGATTCAAAAACAAAGCAAAGGATAACAAATGGAGTCGATTTTATCTTTATTCCCGAACAATGTCCTGGTTGGCCCCTGATTTTGATGTTGTGTATGCTCCTTTGGATGGAAAAAGCTACAAGTGTGGATGGGTGACATGGAAAGGAGCGGAGAATGGATGCAAAATGCAAGTATTCAGCTAAGTATGGCTCAAATAAAAACTAAAAGAGCCTATTAGCACAATGGGATCTCCAAAATGAGAGAAAGTAGGGTGCATTTATATAGAGAATTTTGAATTTCTAGAGAAATGGATAGTTGAGATTAAACCAACAAGGCCGAGATGTAGGGCTATGGTGATTTGAGAACTCACAAGCCCTCACATCTTGACATGTGGCATGTGAAGTGGCTTGAAAAAGATGATGTGGACATGACATGGAGGTACTACATAGTACTTTGGGATTTGGACAAGATCTCCTCATAAAGGAGGTCCTTGTCCCCATGTGGGTGAGAGGATATGTGAGGAATTAAAAATTCCTCAAATATCCATTGAATGAGAGGAAAGAATTTTAAAATTTTGAAATACATTAGATCGGAATTAAAATTCACATTGGGGAAAGGGGTGCCTTCTCCAAAAGGAGAAAGCCTTTAATAAGGTTGACTTAGGACATTCCATAAATGACATGGAGATTTAGGTTGACTTGATTAAGTGATTAAGGTGGTGCAAGTACTTGATTAGACAAATTAATGAGAGATTAGAGGCAAGTGGGAGATTAGGAAGAGTTCACATGTGGCTTGATGTGACAAGTCAAAGATCACATGGGGAAGAGAAAAAGGAATTTAATATTCCTTGGAAGGATAAAAGGAATTAAAAATTCCTTGAGAGGTTGATTAGGCTAGTTAATGATGGATTAAAGGAGGGTTAGGTGGCTAAGAGAGATTAGAGGCCAACTTGCAAAAGTTGGAGGATGTGACACATCCTAATCAAGGATTAGGCATATGCACATCCCTAATGAAGAGATTAGGAGATGGGTTAAGATTAAGGAAAAGGATGTGATGTGAGGAATTAAATAAATTTACATTTATTTAATTCATTTGATGGAAAGGAGGATTAAAGAGATAAGGTATTTATTTAACAACAAACACCTTAGGATTTTAAGGTGACTAAGGATACACTAAATAATAGCCATATTACTTTAATTAATGCAAATAAGGGGATGCTTAGATGAAAGGGGGATAAATTTGGATAAATTAATTATCCAAATTTAGGTGTCTACACTCAATGGAAGAACAATTGGATGAGAATGTGCAAGAAACAACATCATTTGTGGCAAACTTGCCCCCTGCACGTACAGAAGTGCAAGAATTACGATCCTTGTTACAGTTAGGAGAAGGACGACCCACTCTTGCTATTGATTGGCCACCAGTTTCTCTTATGCCCCTCAATGAATACACCACAGAAGGATTGTTTGTTATGGCATTCCCAACATTGTTTCCAAAGGGCAGGGCTGCATTCAACCAACAAAGTATGAAAGAAGTCAAGCTACACGAATATGCTCTCCATCTTCTTCGATACCATGATAATAGATTTGGCCAACACCCACGATTTAGATACTTCATTCTTAATATTCTTATGCGTCATCGTAGCCAGGCCACAGCTTCTGTGTTTGTTCAAAAACACTTTGAGAGTAGATTGACAACAACAATTTTTGACTTGCGCCAAAGACTCAAGGATCTCCCCGATGAACACCTTGCAGACCAAGTCATGCGGTTCGGCTCCAAAATTCGTGGTACCCGCCCCTTCTGGACTGTTCGAAGAGGGGAGCTATCTGACATGGTTATTCAAGTTGGTTGTCCTACTCTATTCTTCACCCTTAGTGCTGCAGATACTAAATGGCCAGACTTACACAATGCCATGCCATCTACCGCACCAACAAATTCTACTGCAGTTGCCAGATGGAGAATCCAAAATATAGTGCAAAACCCACACCTCACTGCACTTTACATGCATCATCGATTTACTGCTTTTCGTGAGGAGGTCTTGGAGAAGATTCTTTGCACAAATGACTACTGGTATAGGTAATTACACTCCACCTTTACCATTTATATTTACTTTTTTCGTACATCATTTGCTTTATAACATCTACTATGTCCAAGTATGAATGGCAACACCGTGGGTCTGCACATGTCCATGGTTTCCTTTGGCTCAAAGACGCACCTGATATTGGCAAACTGCAATGGAATAATCTTGCTTCAGTACATAATGCAATTGACTACATTGACAAATATGTCTCTGCTTGGGACCCATGTCCCCACCAAAGCTCAATAGCAACATTTCCAAGATCTACCCTAGATAACCCCTGCTTAATGGACACAAGAATGATTATGCTGTCCAACCCTTCACATGACTACAATGAATTGCTCAATTGTGTGCAACACCATACATGTTGCACCTTGCAAACATGCTTGCAGAGAAAAGGTAGTACACTTGAATGCCGCTATAAAGCCCCTTGGACCATGCAAGATAATTCAACCCTCTTAAATGAGAGTGGCCAGCCAAAGCACACCCCTTCCCGTAATGATGACCGAGTGAATCTACACAACCCCACTATCCTCTCTATTTGGCGTGAAAATGTAGATTGCCAGCCCGTTCTCTCAATTGATGCAGTGTTCAAATATATCACAAAATATGCAGCTAAAGCTGAAACCAAATCCGAAACATATCATGCAATGCTTTCTCGTATTTCAAAATCTTTTGAGCCTGACAAGCCAACACCAATAGCTTTTAGGAAAATTCTTGTTGACAACCTTGTCGATCGTGATATCAGTGCTCAAGAAAGTTGCCACCTTCTATTAAAACTACCACTCAGCTTGTGTAGTCAGACGTTTGTTTCTTTAAATGTCAACCAAAAAAACTATCAATGTGTTCCACTCTCATCTGCATGTACATCACCACACACAAACTATATTGATGCATACACGGCTCGCTCTACTACTCTGGAGGCAATGGCATTGATTGAAGTGACTCAAAAGTGGAGTCTCATAGCATCCCGTAAAGCGAACCAATGGAAAGAGCGTTCCTCTAAAGCAATTATTTAGGTCTCGCCCCGCTTCACAAGTATTCCTCCCAAGGATGACCCAAGTTTCCATGACTTTTGTTGGAGTGAACTAGTTCTCTACAAACCTTTTCGTAACATTGCAATTGACCTTGGTTCTTCACCATCTCAAATTGTCGCACAGTGGGAGAGACTGGCATGCACTTACCATCCGTGGCATGTTCGTCGCATTCAACAAGATCCGGCCTCTAATATAGAACCTGACTCTCCTTCAAATGATGTAGAACCCCCACATCACTACAACCAATCTGAATGGAAAGTGTTCACCCAGGCCATCCACTCCACCTAGATGCACTTGACATGCTAGGAAACTGTGAGTTAGACCTTAACCATGATTGGAATACTCAATCCATAAATCCAATAGAACTCACTCAAGCTTCCAACTTCATACAGTCCAACCACACAACATATGCAGTCCCCCTTCCACCCTTTGTAAATACCCAACACACCCTTTCATTCGAACAAAAGAAAACACTGGATTTAGTGTTGTCACACCTATCCTCCACCACTAACTAGCCACCACTAAAAATAATAGTTCAAGGAACTGCAAGAACTGGAAAGTCAAACCTAATTAAACAAATCAAGTTTTCACTCAATTGTTCCACTCCAAACTGGCAAACACCACTATTACTTCTTGCACCAACTAGTGTTGCAACATTCAACATTGGAGCATCGACAATTCATTCTGCATTGCGCATTCCCATCAAAGAATTGGCTCTTTTGCAGGGCCAAACACTAGCAAGCTTCCAAGAGAGAATGCACTTTGTTCGCTACATTTTAATAGAGGAAATGAGCTTCATCGGACCAAAGTTGCTTGAATGCATTGACTTTCGCTTATGCGAAGCTTTCCCAGCAAACAACCACTGCCCTTTTGGAGGTCGCTCAATCTTGCTATTTGGAGACCTTGGCCAACTTCCACCAGTCAAAGACATTCCAATGTACTCTTCTACTTCCTATGGGGGGACACTATGGCAGAGTTTCCAAACTGTTTTTACACTAAACAAAATTTTTCGTCAAGCTAGAGAGGATCCCACTCAACTTCTATTTCGTAATCTCTTGTGCAATTTAAGAAAGGTTGAACCTACTATTGTTGATTGGCAACTGCTAATGTCAAGGTCAAGCTCCACACTAACTCCTACTGAACAAACTGCTTTCTTATCATCCATACATCTTTATGCAACCAATGAAAAGGTTTCACTCCATAATAAGCATATGTTGTTGTCTCTAGCACAACCCATTGCCATTGCCACTGTCGAGCAAATAAGGACCTCTTTCAACGCAAACCCAGATTATGAGCAACTCCAACCCAAGATTCTATTTTGTGTCAACCAAAAGGTTATGCTATCTTGTAATTTGTGGACTGAAACTGACCTTGTAAATTGGGCTCTTGGCATAGTAAAAAAAATTGGTTACAACGAGACCGAAAAACCACCCCAACTACCCTTGTTTGTTGTTGTTTGTTTCAAGAATTACATTGGGCCTACCTGGGACACAAACAATCCCAAAGATGTCCCTATTACCTCGATTAGTCATGGTGGTTGACACCAAATCCCTCTTAAAATGGCATGGGCCTTAACCATCCACAAATCACAAGGGCTTACACTTCAGATGGCCACGATTGACATCGACAACATTGACCGTCAAGGCCTGACGTTCACAACAATTTCGAGAGTCACTCAGCTTTCTGGCCTTTGTATCCATCCTGCATTCACTTTTGAAAGATACACACACATGCAACAAAATCGATATGTTGCACGTAGGATCATCGAGGAAGGTCGACTATCAAAACTTTTAGCCTCAATAGCTTCAACTGCCCAAATTCTTTTTAGCTAAACAATACGTACATGTATTTTCACTTTTAACTTAGTCCTTTCTCTTTCGTACTTCAACTATCCATTCTCTTCCTCACTTACCACATTTGATTTCTACGCATCAACCATTTTAGGACACACTTTATAAACACAAACATATTTCATTTTCCACAGTTTTATCTGACAACTGTTCTCTTGACATTCAAAAAATCTTCTAGGATCTTCTACTCAGGCTATTGTTCCTCATACTTCTGGCCTCCTTCCACACTTACTACTACATCCAATCTCATGCTATGGTAAGTTGCCAATATGTATGCATGTACAAACAATAATTTAATTTTCCTATCAATTTTAAGTGGCTGATTTGTCTCATATTTTCCTTGACAATTCCTAACAGATCTGTCCACTCTAAGAACCATTGCCAAAAACATGATTGGAGATGATACATTGAGGATTTATCCACATTAGACCATTGGTCTAGTGGTTTGGGCCTTGAAGAGCTTGCTCAAAACTCCCAACAACTGTCCTTTTCTGTAACATAATGATATCTGCACTCCAACACACTTACAATTGGAACCTTCATAACTCCTTTTGAGGTATTTTGCTTTTATGTTCATTTCCCTGCCAATTCTTGGTATTTGTAATGATGTTTCAATGATCAATGATTCATAAGAATATATTTCTTTTCTATAAACATAGATGCAATTTAATGATCAATATAAACTATCTCCACTACTAACATAGTTACATTTTAATGTTCAATGTAATCTATCTCCACTATAATCAATGTAAACTATCTCCATAGTTGCATTTTAATGTCCATGTAAACTAGTTGCCTAATGAATCTTATGTCTTTGAAGGAAAACTCCTTCCTAGAGAATGTTGTTCTCAAGAACTTCTTGTACATGATGCCAGGATTCAACTATAACTCTATAACTTTTTCAATACTTACGTTACGCTAAATAAATCAATATATTATTCTCTTTCGAAACCATTTTTTATTCATTGCCTCTCTACATTTAAATTCTCCGTAATCGCCTATTCCTATATATAGATAAATAAACTTCAAATTCTCATAATCTTTTCATTTTCTTTATTTCTTGCATGTACAAACATGATCAAGATAGTCAAATACCAATTCAATAGAATAAGTTATCTTTTTCAACATGTCTATTTCTTCAAGTTTTTTAATAGAAAAAAAAGAAATAAAATTATTTCAAGCAGTTTAAATTTTTGGTTTTTTCTCTTTTCCTTGTTCTTAACGCTATTTTTATGATAGTTTTCTAACAATATTTTTTGCTATTTAATTTATAGTAGCTATAGCTAAAGTTGTAAATGCAATGGTTTCCAGAGATATTTTCAGAGTGAATAGTAGAACATATTCATTTTTCTTGTATATGATGTTAATGTTATGAAATCATTTGATAACCTTAACAACTAGTGTGGGGAATTTTTAAATCGGGTAATTTAACTGAATTATCTAATACTTTAACTTTGTTGTTTATTTGAAGTTTTTGTTGATTTTTTCTATTGTTGATCATGACCTTCCATCCAATTTTTTTTGACAGGAAAGCCCATCCAACCGGGAAAATTTTGCATTTGTGGTGCTTGGGAATAAAATTGATGTGGATGGTGGAAACAACAAAGTGGTAGGTGGATTGATATTTTGATTACCTAGTTCTTTAGAGTGGAATGTGGTGATGAAGTACCTAAGAAAAAATATTGGTTGTTATAGGTTTCTAAGAAAAAATCCAAAGCATTGTGTGCTTCTAAAGGAAATATTCCTTACTTTGAAATGTCTGCCAAAAAGGGCTTCATTGTCCAAATTCAAGACTACTTTTTTTCCAATATACTGGTGCTTCTACTTTTAAGACCACCTGTCCAAATTCAAGGGATTGGCATGACACAAACCATATATTATTTACTATTTAATGTATAGCAACTACAACTAAAGTTGCAAATGCAATGGTTTCCAAAGTTATTTTCACAAAGTGAACAGTATACATCTCAAAATCTTCATATGTTAAACTTAATACATTCTCAGTTTACTGCCAATATGTACTACTTCTTCTACTTTTAAGACCAACTATCAAACTTCAAGGGTTCATCTTTATATGTTAATACATTCTTCTTTACAAAGCATATTAAATTCTACACTAAATATTTCCTCTCAAATTTTTACTTGTCGTTATCAACTATAAATGATTTTTACAGTTGTAAATGACTTTGATCACTTTCTAATTATCAAAATTAACACAAAGTTCACTAAATTATCTCAAAGATACCCCAGCATTACACCCCACGTGTGATTGTTAGTTAATATTAATATTATATAAATTTTATATATTGAATTTATTTAGATATTAATATTTAGAAAGATGTAAAATTTTGTATAGTTCAAGTTAATAAAGATAATTTATTAAATTTGTGCTCTTTAATTTCTAATATTATTAATTAATTGTAAGTTCATCCTATTCTCATATATGTAGATCTTTGTATCTTTAAAATAATCTTCAATTTGTAGTGAACCTTGTTAATAATTAATAATGAACCAATACTTCAAAGAAATATATCGAACATTTTTAAGATTCAAAGTCTAGTCTTATCAAGAAAGAATTGGTGAATTAATCACGAAAATATATTATACACATGACATCTGATCACTATTGTAGAGGAGAAAAGTGTTTATTTTGCACTTTTACTCTATTATTTTACATCTAATTTTGGTATTATTGTAAATGCAATATTTTAGTATTCATTTTGCTTTATTTTGTATATAAGAAATCATAAAACCTACCAATCATCAATCTATCTTATACTCAAATGGCTGGACCAATTCTCTCTATAACTATACATGTACCCTAAACTATATTGCAGGTGCATATCTATCTCCTTGATAAGACCAAACTTGCAACCTAGTCCTTCTAATTTAAAGTTTCCCCTACTTTCAAACTTGACCCTTTCAACACTATAATTAATACAAATGATCTTGTGTGCCAAATACTTGGAATTGAACACTAAGTATCTTATATTTAAGGAAAATCCATAGGTCATTAGTTTAATCATATATCTATTATCATCAAAGAGAATCAACTATGTATTTGATATTAATCACATTGTATAAAGATTTAGATGTTGCATTAACACTTGCATCATAAACACTACACCTCAATTCATCACTCAAGCACCTTGAATATTTTTCTTGGTGTGTCCTAACATCTTATTTATCAACAAGGCTTGAATATTATTAAAAAAGTTGAAAAGATTTCATTTATCAATAATAGGCCCCTAAAGGTGTTACTCAACACCATCAAATTTGAAACATGTGTAAGAGCAATTGTTCAGTATAGAAGAATAAAAGTGTAAAGGATGGATATGTATTTTCAACAAAGAATCATAAGATAGATCAATGAGTGTGTCTATATTTAGAAGTAGAGAGGAGTCCCTTAGTAGGTATTTGTTAGTCAATATAGTGTTTGATCTTAAAAAGTAAAAAATATGATATAAATCACTTAGTATACACTATAATAGACTATCAATCATGAAAAATATCCAATCAACAAAATATACATAAGTACTTTTAAACCTCTCATTTCCTTTTACCATTTTATCAATCTCAACTCTATCACCTAGGCCTACTTGTATTTACTACTTATATCGACATTAATTGGGTGTAAATTAGTATGGAATTAATTTTTTCTACACTATATGTTGGATTCAACTTTTTAATTCCTTTAGTGCTTGCCCTAAGGTTAGCCTTTCCATCTATTTTTCCTTACACTCCTAATTTATTTTTCTAAATTTCTCATTGATTGGTCAAATTTGAGTATTGTATGCTTCAAATATCTTTTCTTCATATATTGAGCTTTCTAATGTTCACTTGTTGATAAATAGTTTCACTTAGTTTTCAACCAATTACTAGGCATTTATATATGCAATTAATCTAATCTTACCAAAATTAAATCTTGATAGCTGACTCTTTAAACATTTAAATTTCAAATAATAAAAATATCACCATCGGCTATTTGAATTTGGGAGCCAAAATAGGACATAGTATCCTAAGCAACTGTCCTAGACTCCATTTTCTTAGGAATTAAGGAGACTCGAGGAAAATTATTAAATGAATGAATTTGTTTTGTAATTTACAATTTTGTCAAAAAAATATTGAAAATAATACAAAATGCACAACTTAGGAAATAAGTTGTCTAATTAGGTCCACTACTTAGGGGAGAAAAATATAGTGAAATTGCAATTTATGATGCTACATTTAGCCCCACTTTAGTGAGAGTATAAACTTATGCTTAGACTCACACTAAAGCAGAAAATATATCAAGAGGAGTCTGGTTGTCCAAATATTAAAGATATATGATGACAATGAATCTATGAGGAGTGCACAAGCCCCTAGGATTCATGATCTAATGACAAGACAACATAAGCATAAAGGAACACACGTGTTTGAAATGCAACAAGACAACATACAAAAACATACATGTTGAAAACATAAAGCATGCATAAAGAAAACACATGACATAGCATGACAACAAAATGAACACAATCATGATGTAAACACAATGCAAACATGAAGAAGAGATACAAAAAAAGGGTTAGCACTAAAATGATTTGAGTTGATAAGAAGAAGAGAACTTAGTCTTAAATTGTCTCAAATATGAAGCATCATCCATCAAAAAAATGTTAGTCAAAGGAATGCTCTCACGATGATTAGCAAGTTGTGGTATGCCACATCACTCATGAGCTACATGGATCCTTGGCTAGCAAGTTGTATTAAATACTAGGTGTCCATCTAATATGATGGGTTCCATAAATTGGCAAGGCGCATTATATTTAAGCAAACTGAGAGAAATAGAATAAATAGATTTATTGTCAATCAAGTTGTGTTATGCTCGACAACCATGTTAAAAATAGGTGCTCAAGTCCATGACCCAACAAGACCAGTTACATTGAATCCATGAACTATCTTTCCAAAGCATCACCTAAGAAGGTGCATAAACGTCTAAGAATATGATGAAAAAATTGACTTAGAAGGAACATAAACATCTAAGAATATGATGAAAACTCACCTAAGAAGTTGCATAAATATCTAAGAAGATGACAAAAAACTCACCTAAGAAGGTGCATATAGACAAGGCCAAAAGCCCAAACCTCAAAAGGGTGTTATAACAACACCACTGCAAAAGGTGATTTACAAAAAATAATAAGGAATTTTTCTCAAAATATGAAAGGTCATGCCTTAGGGAGCATCACACATGGCATCACCACTAAGAGAGGACAAGTCAGGGAATAAAAACTCACACCTTAGGGAATACTATCCATAGAATTACCAGCAAGGCGAATATCATATGCCAAGAAAAATCACACACTTAGAGGATATCAAGCCCAACATCACCACAAAGGAGACACAACATAGATTAAGAAGGCCACACTTCCATTGATAAGGTTACACTTTCTAGGAGATGCATGTTATCGTCACTAAAAAGGGGCTATTTATGCAAATAATGAGTGGGGGATAATATGCACCCCCTTAAAATGTTAGTGTGCTTGCTACACTAATAATTTAAGGAGCTACAAAGGGATCCCTTGCTAGAAGGAATGCACCTAACACAAGGCTACCTAACACCTTACCCCCAAGTATAGGGATAAAGATGAGCCCAAAATGGATGATGATACACTACTCCTTGTGAGATAAAATATGATTGCATAAAGCCTAGTTTATACCCTCATGCATGGTAGTGAGTATGTTGCTGTGCTACAACTACCACATGGCAGAGAAAATCACATATGTGTTAACCTGTCATTCGATCAAGTTTATAATTGTGAGGATCAAATTCTTTAATTTCTTCTTTAAAAATTACACTCATCAATAGCATGTCCAAATAATCTATGATATACACA
>VDFB02178738.1:0-14477 GCA_007258455.2 Sequoia sempervirens
CAAATTAGTACAAATTACATCAGTGCCATATATCCATCGAGGGAGTCAAATTCATAAACATCTAAGGGTTTATGACAGATTTAACACATAACATATAAGATTGAGAACATTGTTTTACAATTTCATCATGTATTCTAACCCAATACTACTTATCAAATCCTTATACAGAAAATATCCACCTACAATCCCATTCAATCATTTTAATTAACTCCTTGAATTAAATCCAAAACAAAAATCATATACACCACAAGAGTGAGATGAATGAGATAGCCCTTGATTATCTTATTCAAAATTTAGATATGCATGTACAATGGAGAGACATGAGTTTGAATTAATCATTTCAATTCAAATGCTAGTACTGTCATAAAACATCAAATCCCCATGAATTCAAAACCTACTACAGAATGACTAAAAACCTAAATTTCATTTTCCTTAAAACCATCAAACTTTACAATTTTTTCTACAACTCTACCTAGACTCGACCAAAAAATATCTAAATTGCTAACCCGTACTTCTGGCCTTGAAATCCTTCTTATAGAAAATGAAGGAGCAAACAAGCATCGGGCCAGAAAGTACCTCTCATTTCACATGCTTTTCTTCACAAAACTCTTGAGGACAACAACTATACCTTCTTTATTTCTCATCCTACGCCCTATTCATGCATCCTAGAATTACAACAGTATCCATGGAGCCTCTTACACAAGCTATAGTAATCAAAAAAAGTGTAAGAGCCCCTTTATATCATGTTTGGACTACAAAACCCTCAAAAATAGGGTAACCGAGCTGTATGCAAAGAAATGAAGCTTTCTAACTCAAATCAATGCCTTAAGCCCTCAAATTAGATTTAAATCAAAGCTAACACATATATTCACGACCTGGAATTGATTTCACATCAAAATATGGTTGCATGTGATTGTATAGTGCTGCATAACAAGAAAAATACAAATTTTTTGAAGAGAAACACAAATTTTCAAATGTCAAGAGCTTGTATTTTAAATCCTCAACCATCAACAACCATTACAATGATCACTTTATGAATTTTAAAGGCCTTTAAACGTAAACCATTGAACAACCACCTCTACAACTGACTTTTTAATCTTTTATGATCACATGAAACATAAAACACACTAATTTCAAGGTTGGTAACATCACTATTGAAATGTTTTAATTTTTTGACCTTTCAAACATTAAAAAATACATCATTAAATTAATTATGTAATGGCATAAAAATTAAAAACATCATGAATTAATTATGTAACCACATAAGTCAAATATAATTCTATCAAGAAATTAATATCAAATAGATAATATAATCGTATAACTCATACATTTCAATGTCATTGATCTTCTTCTTCATCCAACTCTTTGTCTGTATTATCCGATATGGATTTGACATTGTAAGGATTGGTCATATCATCATCATCCATAGGGATATCATCTTCATGAACATTAACTCCTACATCATCATGATCTAGTTCCTCCTCTTCGACATCTTCATTAAGGACATCATCAACTAACTGCTGATCCTGATCATCATCTACATCATCTTCTAGTTCTTCTGTATCTTCTTCTTCCACCAGATTATACTTTTACCAGCCTTCCTCTTGATCATGTCTAACAACAAATGACCAACCTCGTTAACCTGGAACCTTTGAGTAAAATACCTGCTCACATTGGCTTGAAGAACATAGGGCTCATTTCCACCTTGATCAACTTTGTATTAAGCATGGTAAATCCATTATCATGTTCAATAATAGTTCTCTTAGGATCATTTTCTATTCAATCGTAGCCTGCACCATAGGAAAACAAACATAATTAATCTAACGACTTAAAGTCACACTCAAGTATATCATCCAAAATCCCATAGTATCAATTTTTTGAGACTTCTAGATGTATGTCGCTTCTAGATGAAACATTAGTCACCTGAAAGACTGTATTTATACTAGAATCACAAGTTTTCTTCATGTCATCCAACATTTTGATTCAAAATTTATGACCATTGCACCACATAGCCTTGTGGTGTTTCACCTGCAATATGTCAAACATGTGAAAATTATTGCACTATCGTTAGTTGATAAACATATTTATTCTTGGCCAAATGTATGCAAATAAAACAATCTCAACACATATATACATCAATATAATTGAAAATAATTAAATAATATGGGTAATTAATATATTTATACTTACCTATTTATCTCTTAAACCATATACTAAATCAATTTCCCTTTGTGTAACATTGGAATCTCCATTATGATGAGCTTCTTTAACCAATGAAGCCACACCTTCCCATGTTAATGTGCGACCAGATTGTTGACATCATTCAATCCATACCATCATCCAATCAAGATTGTTTGCGACGTACAAATGTAGTGCATCCCACTCTCGACCAACTATATAAAAAAAAATGAAATTCATAAATGACAGTATAATTAGTTAAATACCATTATACGACCTTAATTTATAATTGATGTATATTGAAGATTAAAAATTAAATAAGTACAATACACATAAAAACCATATGTAAAATGTATTCCAATTAATCTCCATAACCATCTTATAATTACCTCACTTTCCTCATTCTACCTTTCCCCATCAGGTACTCCCCTTCAAATTTGTTAATGGAGTTGGGATCCCAAATGCGATCTACATGAATCTTCGTTGCAAACTTAGGAAGATATTCACTAATGTACACCATGGTCTGGTATACCATATATCCCTCCACCATAGAACCCTCAGGATGTGCTCTTTGTCTAATCAAAGCCTTCAAAAATTTCAAGTGCCTCTCAACTATCCACATTGACCTTGTGTGTACAGGTCCACACAATTCAATCTCCTCAACTTGGTGTATGAGGTAGTGTTCTTGTGCATTGAAAAATGTCGAAGGTAGACACTTTTGCATTTCATACATTAGATGAGGAATTTTTCTCTTCCAATAATTTATATCTTCTTTATGGATTTCTTTAGATGACAACCATCTACAAGTGATTCAAGGCAAATATATTAATGAGATTTAATAAAATATATAGTATATTACATAACAAGTAAAACAAATGGCAATTATAAGATGTATACAAAGAATTGAACAAATATTGCTACTTACCTCATGTATTTTCCAAGATCATATATAACTTGCTTGACATTGTTGTCAAAGTTGTCTAGGAGAGATAGAGGTAGAACGTACTGCAACAATTATAAAATGATCTTTTCATTATTTTTCCAAAAGTAGTAAACACAATACACTGAAAAGTACATGCATTATACAAGTGTATATAATATATGGTGCAGGAGCACCCATAGGTTGCCATAGGTTGTTTGGAAGGTCTGTCTAGGACAACTTTGTCTAGAACAACTAAGCAATCAAATTTTGTTCATTTTTATGTGAGCCTTAGTGGCATTTTTGTTGGTTTTGATCAGATGAAGGTCATGTTGACCATAGAATAGGTGTCATAATGTGCTAGCTCAAAATGAGGTTTTGGATTTTAGGATTCTTGCAAAATATTTAAAAATGTTGCTCAATTGGAGCTACAAGCGGCCAAGAAGAACCCAAGGGAGAGGATAACTGAATTGGTGACCTATTTATGGGATTCCTTAGCATTGGAGTGGGGTTGGAAGCATTTTTTATGGTTTGAAGTTTTGTGAATTCAAGAAAAGCAATTGTGATTGGGTGCGAATTTTTTGATTTTTGCATTGAAGTGAGGTTTGAATGGATTGATCATGGCACTATAATTTGTGTAGGATGTAGATTAGTTGTTCTTCGAGCTTTGTGTGGTATTAGTTAGTTTCCTTACTTAGTTTCAATCATTGTTTGTAAATAGTTTGGTTTTCATACTATTGTTGGTTTGAACCAGGCAGTTTTGTGAAAATGGAGTGTTAGTTCACTTTCCCACCATACAAATTGTATGGCCCTTTGGGAATAGTGACTAGACTCCATGGATGTACATATGGTAGGGTTTAGGGCCTTTGAAAGCATAGGAGCTACTGTGGAAGTCTTTCCCTAGGCGAGCCAGGGAAGTGCCTGGCTAGGAAAGACCTTAGTGTAGAGCACTTGATTTGCAGGGGTGTCAATTTCCTGAAAAATTACCTATTGGAGAAGGTAGGTATGAGTCTTGCCAAGACTTGGTAAGGAGAAAGAAACTCCAAAAATTCATCTGGTGAGGGAATGACTTAACAGTTTGCAGAGAAGTCAGGAAAGGGCTTAAAAGGCCTAGTTTTGCTCATTTTTCAGGTTAGGGCTTTGTATGGACAGTTGAGGCCCAAGACCCCAAAAATCCTTGAGAGGTGGGCATATGAACCAAGAATACCAAGAAAATATTGGGGTGTTATTTGGAAAAACTTGGAAACAAACCTGATTTCTCAGAGAAGGAGACCTAATAGGGCTTATAGGGCTAGTAGCCTCCTAGGCCTAATAAAGGAGTTTGGTGAAAGCGACTTGCAGATGGAGCTAGGTGGACCCATAAGACACTTAGTAGGATGGTTTGATGAATTTAGAAGCACCTCCACACCCCTGTAAAACTAAATTCAATAATTTGGAGGTTTAGTAGCCTTTAGGGTGGATTAAGGGCTAAGGCAAGGGTTTCAAGATTGCACCAAGTCTTGACTTGGTAGGAGGATCTTTATTGATAGTTGGTTTGGCAAGAAGAAACCAGGGGACCCTAAGAAGGAAGAGGTCCTATATGTTGTAAGTGGTGGAGTGAGACACCCTAGAGGTCTTCCA
Organism: Sequoia sempervirens; assembly: GCA_007258455.2. Taxonomy (NCBI): domain Eukaryota; kingdom Viridiplantae; phylum Streptophyta; class Pinopsida; order Cupressales; family Cupressaceae; genus Sequoia; species Sequoia sempervirens. The sequence continues at coordinate 4,718 of VDFB02178738.1, forward strand.
AGCAAGACCCAGAGCATGAATCAGTGAGTGGATTCATCCAACCTCCCTATCAGATTGGTATCAGAGCAACAAAAGATTTGGGATAGAATATTATATGTCAGAGATTGAGTCTAGTGGTTCTACAGACATGGTGAAAAATTTAGAATTGGCCAAGAAGGTCGAAGAATAGGAGGAAGAGAATAGGCTATTGAGGGAAAGAATAGCCCAACTTGAGCAAGCAATGAGTAATGTGCAAACTAAGACTGATGAGGTTAGTGATAAGTTGGAAGGAAGGGTACCCAAGCGTGAAGAGGTTGCAGAGGAAGACAAGATCCTTGAACCTGACCCTGTTTTGCAAGAAGAGCTTTTCTTGAAGGCATTGAAGGCTTTGAGTGGAAAAGCACTTGAAGGCATACCACTGTTTAGTGGGAAAATGGAAGCTAATCTAGTCATGGATTGGATAGAGGGAATGGAAAACCATTTTGAGTGTGATGGAGTCACTGAAGCACAAAAGGTAAAGGTGGCCAAATCAAGATTGAGAGGTTCTGCCTTGACATGGTGGAAGTTCATTCAGACAGAGAGAGAAAAGGAAGGCAAGAAACCTATTTCCACTTGGAAGGGAATGGTTGCCAAAGTGAGAGAAGCATACATGCTAGATGATTATGAAATTCAGTTGTATAAGAAAAGACAGAGCTTGAGACAAAGAGACCAAGATGTAAATTCCTATATAGAGGAGTTTCAAAAACTTTGCATGAGGTCTAATGTATTTGAGGATGAAAGTCTTAAGGTGGCTAGATACCTTAACGGTTTGAAGTGGAACATTCAAGAGGAGATGACTCTTCTAAGTCACAAAATAGTGCACCAATGTTATCAATTGGCTATAAAAATTGAAGAGAGAAGTAAGAGGAAACATGATCAGGCTTCCAAGAGCAGAGGAAAAGGTAGAGATCAAAGAGGACATAGAGGTGGATACCAAAGTAGAGGGACTGATCAAAGAAATCAGGGAGAGTCTAAACTCACAGAGCATGGAAGTGAAACAACTTCTAGAGGAGGTTATGGAAGAGGTTCTCAAGGAGATTCTAACAGAGGAAGAGGTACAGGCAGAAGTAACTCTTACTTTGCTAGCATGAAGTGTTACAACTATGGTCAAGTAGGACATCCAGCTTATAGGTGCTCAGGGAAAGCATCTTCTTCAAATACAGAAAAGAGAGTAGCATATGCTCAAGAAGACACTATGAGTGTCAAGTCACTAGAGGTTAGTCACATTGAGTTAGAAATGGGGGAGAACTTGATGTTTAGTAGGGTTCTAATCAGACAACCAATCAAAGAAGAGCCAAAGCAAAGGAGAGCCTTATTCAGGGTAAGATGCAAAATACTTGGGAAGGTGTGCAAAGTTATAGTGGATTTAGGGTCTACTGATAACATTATCTCAGAGGAAGCAGTGAGGAAGTTAAAGTTGGAGAAGGCACCCCACACTAATCCTTACAAGGTGACATGGCTGAATAAAGGGTAGAGTGTTCTTGTGAATGAGCAGACAACAGTGGAATTCTCCATTGGAGGGTACAAAGACAAACTAATTTGTGATGTGTTGCCTATGGATGCATGCCATCTTCTATTGGGAAGGCCATGGCAATATGATAGAGGAGCTATCTATGATGGAAAGGAGAACACCATCTCATTTAAGAAGGATGGTAAAACATTCAAGTTACAATCATTGTTGGATGAAGAAGAAGGATAGTCAAAGACCCCTAGTGTCTTGTTAAGCAGTGTCAAGGAGTTTATCAACACTCTTCAGCAAGGAGGTGCAGGATATGTTGTTATGGTGCAACCCAAGGAAGAAGACAAGGCTAGGAAGACAGTTATCACAGAGGAAGTCCAAAAGTTGCTTGAGAAGTTCAAGAACATAGTCAGTGATGGAAAACCAACAACATTACCTCCAAAGAGAGCTATTAGTAGTCAGATTGACTTCATACCAGGGGATTCATTGCCAAACAAAGCATCTTATAAGCTCACACCAGATCAGAACCTGGAAGTGGCTAGGCAAGTGCAGGAGTTATTAGACCAAGGCCTAATTAGGAAGAGCATCAGTCCATGTGCAGTACCAGTGGTCTTAACAACCAAGAAAGGTGGTAAGTGGAGAATTTGCATTGACTCTAGGGCTATCAATAGGATTACAATCAGATATAGGTTTCCTATTCCTAGGATAGAGGATTTGATGGACTGTCTTGGAGGGGCACAATACTTCACTAAGTTAGATCTCAAGAGTGGATACCACCAGATTAGAATCAAAGATGGGGATGAATGGAAGACAACTTTTAAGACAACTGATGGGTTGTATGAGTGGAGAGTGATGCCATTTGGCCTCTCAAATGCCCCTAGCACGTTCATGAGGCTCATGAATGAAGTGCTTAATGATTTCACAGGTATATTTGTGGTGGTGTATCTAGATGATATACTCATCTTTAGTAAGACAACAAAGGAACATTTGAAGCATGTGGAGATGGTTCTTAAACGATTGCAGGAGGAGAGGTTAGCCATCAACCTAGAAAAGTGTGAGTTCTTCAAACAAGAACTTGTGTATTTTGGGTTTGTAGTATCCAAAGGATCATTGAAGATGGACCCAAGCAAGGTGGAAGCTATCCTAAATTGGCCTACACCAACCACCGGAATAGAGGTAAGGAGTTTTCATGGGTTAGCTCAGTTTTATAGGAAGTTTATAAGGAACTTTAGTGGCATTTGAGCACCAGTGCTTGATACTATCAAGGGTGGCCTAAAGACTAAGTTTAAATGGACTCTTGAAGCAGAGAAGGGTTTTGAGAAGTTGAAACAAGAAGTGGCAACTCAACCCATCCTTTTGCTATGTAGTTTTGATAAGCTATTCGCAGTGGAATGTGATGCCAGTGGAATTGCAGTAGGAGGAGTACTAAGCCAAGAAGGCAGACCTATAGCTTTCTTTAGTGAAAAGCTCAATGAAGCTAAAAAAAAGTATTCTACTTATGACTTAGAACTATATGCTCTAGTACAGTCTCTTAGAAAGTGGAGACATTATCTCCTACCTAAGGAATTTGTAGTGTTCACTAATAACTAGGCACTTAGCTACATCAACACACAATAAAAGTTGAGTAATAGACACTTGAAATGGATGGAATACCTCCAAGCCTTCACCTTTACTATCAAACACAAGAAGGGACAATTGAACAAGGTGGAAAATGCACTAAGTAGGAGGTTGCTAACAGTACAAGAGATTCAATTCAAAAGCATTGGGATAGAGAGTTTCAAGGATCTCTATGGAGAAGATGAAGACTTCTCTAAAGCATATAAGGTATGTTCTGATTTTGAGAACCACTTTCACAGTCAATTCTCAGAGTATACATTACAGAGTGGACTTTTGTTCAAGGTAAATCAGTTGTGTGTTCCCAAAGGTTCAATGAGAGATAATATCATCCAAGAGAAGCACAATGGTAGTCTCAATGGTCATTTTGGTATCAACAAGACACTAGAATTAGTGCAGAGGTTCTATTATTGGCCCAAGTTGCCAAGGGATGTCACAAGGTATGTGGAGCAATGTGTAGTTTGTATGAAAGCTAAGGGGGGAGCTAGCAATGTAGGTTTGTATCAACCCCTACCTATTCCCAATAGACCATGGGAATGCAGTAGCATGGACTTTGTGGTAGGACTCCCTAAAACTAAGACAGGGTTTGATAGTGTCTATGTGGTGGTAGATAGGTTCAGTAAAATGAGTCACTTTATTCCCTGCAAGACCACCCATGATGCTAGTTATATTTCTCATCTCTTCTTCAAAGAGATTGTGAGAATCCATGGATTTCCTTTGAGCATTGTATCAAATAGAGATGTGAAGTTTATGAGTCATTTTTGGAAAAATCTATAGAGCAGATTGGGTACTAACTTGTCTTTTGGATCAACTTACCATCCTCAAACAGATGGAAAAACTGAGGTGATAAATAGAGTGTTAGGTAACCTTATAAGGTGCCTCACCAAGGAGTATGGACAGCCATGGGACTTGTTCATATCACAAGCTGAATATGCCTACAATGACAGTGTGAATAGGACCACAGGTAGGAGTCCTTTTGAGATAGTATATGGTATGCACCCAAGAGGTGTGTGTGAGCTCAGAGATCTAGGAGCTATGGAGCATAGGAGTGACCATGCAGAGGATTTCACTCAGACCATCAAGGAGATTTAGGAGCAAGTGAAAAAGACAATCACATAGGCTACTCACAAGTTGAAAGCTAAGATGGATATGCCTAGAAAAGATCTCCAATTTGCAGTAGGTGACTATGTCATGGTCCATCTCAACAAATCTAGATTGCAGAAAGGAGTACCAACTAAGTTGCAGATGAAGAGAGTGGGACCATGTAAGGTGTTAGCCAAGTATGGAAAGAATGCTTACAAGGTGGACCTTCCTGCAGACTTAAATATTTCACCAATGTTTAATGTGGCTGACTTGATCAAGTATAAAGGATCAGTAACTGATATGACTCTGGCTAGTACAGATGTCTTGGAGGATGTGAGTACTGTAGTCTTACCATCTAAAGACAAGCTACAAGCATAAAGGATCTTGGAATCCAGAGTGAAGAAGTCTACTCGGCACAAGGTGTACATGGAACATCTCATACAGTGGAAAGACAAACCAGAGTCTGAGGCTACATGGGTGGAAGAAGCTCATTTCAAGAAGTGTGGCATTGATCTGTCTCTGATCTCTCCCCACATTCCTTAGTGTTTGGGCAGAGGGGGGAGAATGGTGCAGGAGCACCCATAGGTTGCCATAGGTTGTTTGGAAGGTCTGTCTAGGGCAAATTTGTCTAGAACAACTAAGCAATAAAATTTTGTTCATTTGTATGTGATCCTTAGTGGCATTTTTGTTGGTTTTAATCAGATGAAGGTCATGTTGACCATAGAATAGGTGTCATAATGTTCTAGCTCAAAATGAGGTTTTGGATTTTAGGATTCTTGCAAAATATTTAAAAATGTTGCTCAATTGGAGCTACAAGCGGCCAAGAAGAGCGCAAGGGAGAGGATAACTGAATTGGTGACCTATTTATGGGATGCCTCGGCATTGGAGTGGGGTTGGAAGCATTTTTTATGGTTTGAAGTTTTGTGAATTCAAGAAAAGCAATTGTGATTGGGTGTGAATTTTCTGATTTTTGCATTGAAGTGAGGTTTGAATGGATTGATCATGGCACTGTAATTTGTGTAGGATGTAGAGTAGTTGTTCTTCGAGCTTTGTGTGGCATTAGTTAGTTTCCTTACTCAGTTTCAATCATTGTTTGTAAATAGTTTGGTTTTCATACTGTTGTTGGTCTGAACCAGGCAGTTTTGTGAAAATGGAGTGTTAGTTCACTTTCCCACCATACAAATTGTACAGCCCTTTGGGAATAGTGACTAGAATCCATGGATGTACATATGGTAGGGTTTAGGTCCTTTGAAAGCACATGGGCTACTGTGGAAGTCTTTCCCTAGGCGAGCCAAGGAAGTGCCCGACTAGGAAAGACCTTAGTGTAGAGCACTTGATTTGCAGGGGTGTCAATTTCGTGACAAATTACCTATTGGAGAAGGCAGGTATGAGTCTTTCCAAGACTTGGTAAGGAGAAAGAAACTCCAAAAATTCATCTGGTGAGGGAATGACTTAACAATTTGTAGAGAAGTCAGGAAAGGGCTTAAAAGGCCTATTTTTGCTCATTTTTAGGTTAGGGCTTTCTATGGACAGTTGAGGCCCAAGACCCCAAAAATCCTTGAGAGGTGGGCATATGAACCAGGAATCCCAAGAAAATATTGGGGTGTTCTTTGGAAAAACTTGGAAACAAACCTGATTTCTCAGAGAAGGAGACCTAATAGGGCTTATAGGGCTAGTAGCCTCCTAGGCCTAATAAAGGAGTTTGGTGAAAGCGACCTGCAGATGGAGCTAGGTGGACCCCTAAGACACTTAGTAGGATGGTTTGATGACTTTAGAAGCACCTCCACACCCCTGTAAAACTAAATTCAAGAATTTGGAGGTTTAGTAGCCTTTAGGGTGGATTAAGGGCTAAGGCAAGGGTTTCAAGATTGCACCAAGTCTTGACTTGGTAGGAGGATCTTTATTGATAGTTGGGTTGGCAATAAGAAACTAGGGGACCCTAAGAAGGAAGAGGTCCTATAGGTTGCAAGTGGTGGAGTGAGACACCCTAAAGGTCTTCCAAGCAAGACCCAGAGCATGAATCAGTGAGTGGATTCATCCAACCTCCCTATCAATATACCAGAATAATTACCTTAATGAAGGTATGCCAATCATGCGTTTTCATCCCTGACCCAAATTCACCTTTCTTTGTTATTATATTGTTTATGTTCGCAACAAATCCTGTGGGAAATTGAATTTTTCATATGACTTATTTTATAGCATTGCTTTGCTGCTCTGTTAATAACCAAGGAAGGGCACTTATATTAATTTGGTCTTCATCGCTATTTAATTGAATGACATTTTTCATTGCATGATTGGCTTCCTGAATGTCACTACAAATTTTGACAATTTTTTCTTTGTCATGCCTTCCATCCAATATTTTCCATAACATTTTTGTTATATTCTTTCTGATATGCATTGTATCAAACAAATGCACAATTTGTAACTGCTCATAGTAGGGCAACCTACTAAATTATTTGGGATAACTTTTCAGTCCTTGTGGAAGCCGGCCATTAATGCCTTGACGACCTTCATGAAGCATATAAGTTAAACAAATTAACAATGACAATCATTGTCAATTACAACATGATTAAACACAACACAATATAAAAATATAAATTCAAAACATATCATATATGATAGATATACAATTTGATCTGATGTATAACTGCTTGTGATTAATTCTATTATATTCCAACTTCCATAGAGAGGTGTCATTCTTCTAGTTTTGATGTAGTCTCCTCTTTCCCATTGAAAAGATGTTTTTTTGTAGTTTGATACTTATGATTTCTATGGAGGAAGTGCCTATACTCATCAAACACCTACTTTCCTAAACTTGTTGAGCGATGAGATTTCATCTTTGGACCACAAATTGGACATGCAAATTTTCCCTTTGTTTGAAGACCTGCAAGATGATATATAATTGGATTAAATATGTCAATTTTTATAATTATATATAATGAATAGATTATTTATAAAACATGCATGATATCTACTTCATAAAATTAAATATTGTTAAAGTGCAATCGACCGTTATAACATACCACCAAAATGTGTTAGCCCTGGGGCATCATGAATTGTCCATACAAGCATTGCATGGAATTGAAATTTTCTTTGTCCTATTGGTCTGGAGACGTCATACATAATGACACCATTCCATAACTTTAGTAAATCATCGATAAGGAGCTCGATATATACATTCCTTATCTTTAACTTGGTACTTATCCTGGTTGGATAATGAACATAAACATTACATAATTATTATAACCATTTCTTGCAATATATATAGAATTAATGTACATGACTATTGAATAAGAAAAAAATATAAGTCATTATGCAACAAATAAGAAAAATGAATTACTACTATATTTAAAGAAAATTGATGTAAAGAAATACACTGGAACAATCATGACAACATTATGTGCTCCCTCTTTATTGACATCCATGGAGGGAATATTTATTATTGATAACAAAAGCTTGAGGCCACATAGGAAGTAAAATAGATCTGACTCTCAAATGGATTGACAATGGCTCCCAATGAAAGCTGAGATTACAGGGTTCTTCTTCTAAAGTGTGGCTATTTTCCTCCTAATCCCTAAATGCGAGAACCATCTGCAGAAGCATTAGAAAAGAATGTCATCTCCACTTCTATTTCATGCCTTAATTGAAATCCCTTAAATTAGCTCGACATAGGCGGATAGACATGAAAGGTAGGGCTGGTTAGTGTTGGATGTCTAGATATGAAATTACGGGCATTTGTTGCAAATTCCTATTGTTTATGATATATAATATGATCATTGGGGCATTCATCTATTGCTTGATGCCTCCATTGGAGTATCTTTCATAATGGAAGATAAATCTTGGTATGAGCGAAGTAAAATATTTGATGGTGGTAACAAAAATTCACCAATCAATCTACAACAAAAAATAATTTTTTAATATAAAGAATATTAATGGTACATATTTCATCCTTTATTTACTAGTGATGAACTAACAAAAATTAAAATAGATGAAAAAATATGACATATATGACATACCTTAACATTCGTGAGATTGTTATGTTTGATAAACCATTCATAGCCTTCAAGTTCAACAACAACAATATAGCAGAGAGAAGAGTTGTTTGGGAGCCTTCATAAAGGGGCTCGTATGCCTTCTCAAGTATAGGTAAATCATGAACATCATCAAAGTCATCTCGATCATCATGATCAGCTCTACCACTAAATGTGTTATGGATCAATGTATTTTTACCATCATCTTCAACTATGTTTTCTGGCGCATGATCATCTTCTTCCATAGGATTATTAACTTCAACTTCAATATTCATAGCTCCATGTTCGTCTGCTTGCAAAACCACATTCTCCAAGCCATGATAATCCATATCATCTGCCCTAGGGCGCCCCACCTTTATAATAATGATAGACACAAATAAACCATAATCATGATCAAGTGATTATATATATATAAAATGTTAAAATGATATAAACATTTACAAATTCAATCAATATAAACACATATAATTAACAACTTACCAATGGATGATAATCATGCCCCCCTTCAGCATGACCATGCTACCTACAATGTTTCTCAGCTATTGTGATTAAAAGTCGTCTTGTCTTTAAGCCCTTGCAATTATTGCAAGGACAATAACATTTCCCATCACCCTTTCTTTTCAATCTACCCCACAATCTATCAAGTGTCTCTTCATTTTGTTCTGGACTAATATTATACGACATGATTTTCTTTATCAAGCGACTATTTAGATCTTCAAAAATATCAAACTCACACTCCAATAATTTTTATTCATAGGCAGGGTAAGCAAAATCTAATAATTACGATATTTTTACCAAATTTTTTGGCGTATTGCAATCACTTACGCAAAGAGAGATAATTAAAGTTAATATTCCCCAAAAAACACTTTAAAATGCTAATTCCAAAACTTGTGGGAATTCTGATTTTACTGATTTCCAGCGTTAAGATCCTAAAATCAGAATGTGAACTGATGGGGCTACAATGATGGAAATTGTGAGCTAGTAGAACAAGTGACCCATGTTGGTGTGTTGTTATTTAATTACACTTTGGATAAGTTTACTTAGGTAATTATTTATTTCCCTGGGATAATTATTATTTAATTCTTATCTTATCTTTTAAAATAAGATTAGGGTTGTCTTTTCCTGCTTTATTACATCATTTCCTTTTTGAAGGATTTTGTAATATTTGTAAAACAATTTCATTCAATAATCTATTATTCTTATTTTTGCTTGCACACATTGGCTCTGAGGGTTTACAAAACTTTTGTTGTTTTTTGTTCTGAATATCTTTGCATGTGATAGGTGATTGCTTGCAAGTGTTCTTGGGGACTGTAAAGTTGGTTTTTCAAATTCTACATGGTATCAGAGCTCCAGACCTATTGCTTCCTGTTCGTGATCTGAAGATATTCTCTCACGACATCTTTTTCTGTGCAAGGGATTCAAGTCAGATTGATTTTTTGTAGATCAGGGGTGTAAAATTTACAAAGCATTTTGGCTCGGTGACGATCACCATCGATCGAGCATCCAAAACCGAAATGCCTTTCCGATTTCATCGATTTAGGCGAAATTTGAAAAA
>VDFB02178740.1:0-21894 GCA_007258455.2 Sequoia sempervirens
CTCCCTCCCTCTATCTCTCTCCCCTCTAATGCAACTTTATATTTTTGCTCCTTATGTTCCATTCCTACCCTGCCTGGTGTTACTGGTCTTTCATGGTGTCAGAATTTTCCTTGGGTTGGTGGTTTTAGCTTTATTTTCATATAAAACCCTTGTGTTTATTTTACGCCTTGGTTGGGATCTATTTCGATGTTACTTTTTGAAGGGTTTTAAAATGACTTATGTGATATTGTTTCATCTAGGCTGAGTCCCTTTGTTTTAATATTTTATTTCCTCTGCATGGATTTATTTTCCTAAGTCTTGGTTGGCCCCGTGTTTCATCATTTAAAAACAACTTATATCGTTGTTTACCATCTGCCTAGTGATGTCCCCTTGTCCTTTTAATAAATGTTTTGTTTTGTAGACGGATGAAGTTTGCACGACTGTTGATCAACTATCATTTGATCTCAGTCGCTCCCCACCACACCGCTTTGGTTGATTGTGATATCAAGGGTGGGTGCCACGTGTCCTATCTGGTGAAGCTGAAGGTGATAAGTTTGGTTGACCGTCGATCAATTGTCATCAGATCTTAACGATTGCCTGCCATCACGTGATTGAAAGTTGCAAGGTTTTTACTGATCGTGATATCACAGGTGGTCCCTACGTGTCTCATCTGATGAAGCCAAAGGAATGAAGGAAATACTGTGGTAAATTAATCCGGCCTTAATACATTAAAAGGTAGGTTACTAAAGTGTTCTTGAGCTGCACATGTTTTAAATCAGCGGATATGTTATAATCTTGAAGAAAAAGCTGCTTGACAATTAATAATAAGGTTGGCGACTATGTTGAAGGAACAAGATCATGAATGCTCAAGATCTATAGTTTCCTGCCATCGCGTAATCCAAAGTTGTAGGATCTTTACTGATTGCGATATCGCGGGTGACCACCATGTGGATGGCTAAAATTTAAATCTGCATCAAATATGGTTGGAGTTGTTCCTACAGCGCACGTGTGATCTTTAATGGCGGATGAGACATTTGCTGGCATGATTTGATCAAGGTAAAATCAATTCTCCTATTTTATTTGTATCACAAAGCATTCAAGTATTTTGCAGAGCAGTTTCAAAGTCGAAAGCGAAGTTGTGAATCTCTACAGCCAGAATTTAGGACTTCTGCAAACAAAGTTGTGAGTTAATTTATGTGCTTCCCGGTCATTCTACACTTCAATTTGGGAAAAGATTTGTTGTGCTTGTCATTGAGCTTGTTGATAAATGTGTTAGGGCTATAGTTTAATTATAGTTGTGAGAAATTGCAGTGTTTTGTTTAATAATTTCCTATCTCTGGTTAGTCCTAGCTATTCGAAGTGTGAAATTGTAAAAAGACCTAATTTGTCCAAGATGGCACTGCCAAAGCAACATTTTGGCCAAGTTGACTATTTAAAAAGAAACTTGTACGATGATTTCCTGGATCAATTGCCCTACTCAATGAATGATAGGAAGAAGGGATTGGTTCTAATGTGAGGGAAAATCCTGGGAGAAGGGTTAGTGTATAATTGCTCTAACATTGTCGATGCTAGTGTTCCTCTCACAGGCTTGGAAATATTCAGATTATGGTATGGACAGAGGAATTTTCCTCACCCCTTTTCAAACGGTTGGATGTATGATTTGGGAAAGTTGGTGGTCCCAAATGTGTTCCCTAACATAGACTTACTTAGGGCAATGGCTACAAGATATGACCCTGTCACACGAGTAATCAGGGATAATGATGGAAAGGTTTTGTTGAGCATTAATAAAGAAGAGGTCCAGCAAATTTTTGACTTGAGTGAACCGAGTGAAGACTTAGTTCCTATCAATCTTGAGGAAATGAAGTAGGAATATGCAAAGTTGAAGTCTCTTTTTAGAGCTAAGTTGCTTCCACCTCATCTGGCTAGGGCAGGAGGTTCACGATTTCATATCAGCCCCAGTGACCAGGAACCTTTCAGATTAAACTGTTTTGCAAATCATTTCTTGGCCACTTTCTATTCATTGTGTCAAATTTTGGGTTTCAGTCCTGGTGCGGTGATGCCTATTGCATACATGTTCATGGGGGTGCAAACACAACACCCTAACTTCTATGTGACATATGATTTTGCTTCTTTCTTGGCTGAGAGGATACATGAAGGGTTGTCAAAGTTGCAGAAAAATGATACTAGAACTGAATTCTTCTGGTATTTTATGTTGATGCATATGTTATTGTTCAAGAATGTAGACTTTTTCTTTGAAAAGATGGAATTAAGGTAATCGGTTGATGGAGAATGATTGCCAGTACAATTATGGGCTACAAATTTATCTTGCAATAAGGAAAGCACCAGTTATGTGCAATTTGATAATTGTTTTGCTTCTAGATTGAGGGCTAGACTGATGGTGAATGTACCTAGGATCCCTGAGGAATTGCATGATTTCCTCAAGCCAAAAGGGAGGAAGCCAAAATTGAAAGTTTGCCATAACTAGGGTGACATTATCCCATACCCAGTCAGCATTGTTTTGAGAGTATACGGTTTTCAAGGAACCCCCCATATACTATCATACAATGTGCCACCAAGAGTGGGGTTTGCAAAATTTATGTGGCAAATGGGTTGTCTCCATGAGGACAACCTCACAGGGAGGGGTAAGGGAACATTTTTCCCTAATTATACAGTGGTGTCTAATTTTGCCTTTTCAAAAGGAGGTTGGGTGCATTTTGAGAAATTCTTTGATGATTACCATTTGAGGTGTGGTCCAAAGCGGTAGCATGATCCTAGGGGTTTCTTTGCCCTTTTCAAACAAAGAATCAAAGTTGGAAAATTTGTGCATGAGTTCAACTTTCCTGAGGATTTGATCATAAATGAATTTGATCTAAATAGGCAGGAGTTGAACAAGGAGAAATCGATAGCTTATGATAAGCTATTAGATATTGTGCATAAGATGGATCTGAAGTATAATCCATTGTTGAAGTTCAATCCATACCATAAGAAGATTGGCTTTCTAATGGAGAACTTCAAGGAAATTATGGGCACATTGAGGACCAAAAAGATAAATTTAGAACTGAGTCTGAGTGTACAGGAACAAGGTGCTAGGCCAATTGAAACAAGGCTAGCATACCAGCCTACAGAAAAGTGGCCTATTTATAGGAGGAAAAAGGATGATAGCAGTGATGAAGAGGAAGTGGATAGAAAAGGAAAGCAAATAATGAAGTTTCCTTCACAACCAGGTCCAAAATTCAAAGTGTCTGGGGAAATTAAAATCATTGATTTAGAGTCATCACTAGAAGACAATTCCTCATTACCACCATCTGAGCCAAGCCCTAAAAGACAAAGAATTGATCAACCACAGGAGGATCTGATGGATGAAATTATTGTTACTAATCAAGACATGCAGGTTGGTATGCCTTGCCCTCCTAGGCCAGCTGAATTGGTTCTATCTGATTTATATATGAAAGGAAAGAGTGTAAAAGATGCAAGAATGGAAGCATGCAAGGAGTTTCTAGATGACAATACATTTGTAAAAACTCTTGTATTCTTGCAATTGGTATGGAGAATGAAATTTGAAGAATATCAAGAGAAATGTAAGAAGAGAAGAGAACTAAGGCCTGACAGGTCATACCAGGATAATGATGAGGAGGTAAAAGCTGAATTAATGGAGGAATTTAAGAACATCACTATTGAAGAGGGAAGAAAACTGGTGAGTCAGGCTGGTGTGTTGATTATGCCTAAATGGGATATTGCAGATGTTGTAGCATTTAATGCTATTTTAAAGTCCAAGCATCCTTTGCAAGACTTTGAAGAAGAAGTGAAGGAAGCATTGCAAGATTCTTCCTTTAGTGAGGAATATGAAACTTTGGCAATTTGGGCATTGGCTCCTCAAGGAAGAAAGCTAAATTTTACATATATTAATCCAAATTTCAGAGGAGGATAATAATAAAGAGAGCTTTAGAGACCTCAACCACGAAGGGCACTAATTTGACTATGAATGTGGCCAAATTAGCCCAAAAGACTGTTGAAAGGGAGGAGGTTGAAAAGAAGAGCCTAATGGAGAAGTATAACCCTTTGATTGAGGAATACAACAAGATGCAATAAAGGAATGTTGAGTTGTAGACTAAGGTGGAAAGGTTTAGGTATAAACAAATTGGGGAGACATCAAGTTCTCCAGGGACCAGTACATTACCTTCCATAGCAGGGTCAGTGCCTCCTACTTCTCCAATTATTTCCACACCAGGGTCTCCCAGTCATAATCTTTCTCTCACCCCTCCTTTAGAAAAAATTGATGAAGAAACAGAGTGTTATGTTGATCCTATGAAGAAGCAGCTCTTGCAAATAATTGATGAATTGCAGACATCATTGAAGGTAAGTGAGGAGGGATCTCTTTCAAAGCAAAAGGAGACTGTTACTATTGTCTTGAGGCATTTAAATAAAAAGGTTGATAGTAAATTGCTATCTATACATTCTTTATATTTTTTGTTGTTAGATGCAATAAAGAATATTGATAGGGATCAGGAAGTAGTGATACCATTGACTAAAAATTGGATCCCTAGGGCCAGTGATTTGGATGTCATGTATAAGGCTTCAAGGTTTGATACAAATAATAGGCCCCAATCATTAAAGCCTACTCAAGTGTTGGTTAAATCATTGCAAGGTTTTCAGACCCTACCGGATGATTTGAGTAGGAAGATCAGGGAATTGGTGAAGAATTTTAATGATTGGGGTAACACATTGTTACCAGATATAATTGATGAGCAGGGGAAAATCAGGTCACTCCAGCAATGGCAGGATCAAGCAAGTGAAATCAATAATCAAATTAAATTAATTTGTGATGAGTCATATTATGAATTGTTGGTGAGTTGTATGGATAAAATCATTAGTACCTGCTCATTTTTGGAAGCTTTTGAAAGAGATGCAAATCAGGTAGCATTAAAATACACACTTTGTAATACCAAGGTGAATGAGGTGATTAATTTTGACTGGCCGACTGATGAAGAATACCATAAATGGGTAACTAAATATTTGACTGAGGAAGAGTAAAAGGAATGGACTACTAACAGGTGGTAAATTGGATGTTGCAATTACAATGGTTTCCAATTTTGCTTTGATGGCATTCTCGGCACAATTTTCTTGTGGTTTTTTGTTGTTGCATCAAATTTTCTCAGCTGACATGATGAACAAGAATATTCTCCAAGGTGATGGTTGTTGTAACAATTTTTAGAATATCACCAAGTGTGCCAACTAGCTGGTGACATGTGTACTTTTTGGCCCAATGCTTGTTTTCTCCTTCATTTTCTATAAGAAGGATTTCAAGGCCAAAAGTGCAGGTTAGCAAATTAGATAATTTTTGGTCGAGTCCAGGTGAAGTTGGAGAGCAAATTGTAAAGTCTGATGGTTTTAGAGAGAAATACAATTTAGGTTCTGAGTTATTTTGTAATCAGTTTTGAATTCATGGGGATTTAATGTTGTATGACAGTACTAGCATTTGAGTTGAAATGATATATTCAAACTCATGTCTCTCCACTGTACATGCATATCCGAATTTTGAATAAGATGACTAAGGGTTGTTTCATTCATCTCACTGTTGTGGTGTGTATAATCCTTATTTTAGCTTTAATTCAAGGAATTAATTAAAATGCTTGAATGGGATTATAGGCGATATGTTCTGTATAAGGATTTGATAAGTAGTATTGGGTGAGAATGCAACTGATGAAATTGTAATGCAATATTGTCAAGGATCTTATAAGTTATATGTTATGTATTAAATCTGTCATAAACCTTTAGATGCTTATGAATTTGACTCCTGCAATGGATATATGGCACTGATCTAAGTTGTACTTATTTGTGTAGTTGAATAATTATTTGTCTTTGCCTAGAGCTTACTACAAATTGCAAATTAATGACTATATTTTACTATGGATTGTGTTGTAGTTATCTCATGGTCCACATAGTTGATATTATCGATGAACATTAAATTTTATTCAATATTATCTTATTGTGTTGAGCTATTCAATGGGATTATCTGTTATGTGTTAATGTTGTTTATGATATTGGTGCAGAAGTTGTAAACACATTAAGGGATCACCCTCCCGGGTCTTGCAGAGCCAAAAGTGTAGGAGGCTTTTTAAAGTCCTTGTTAATTGGTCCAGGTCCTTCGAGCTGCCCTTGATTGGAATTGGCAATCCCATAGGTAGATTAGAAGACCAACCTGGTTACAGTGTAAAAAACAAACCAACACCCTCTACCTTTAACCCTAAACCCTAAACCATTAACCCTTAAACCTGTTGATGGGTATTTTTGCACACTTTCTCAACATGGGCAATACACGAATGCACTACCTCTCTTGAAATGAAATCTCCCACAGCAAATCGCTGAAAATCTCCCCAAGGTCTCTCAGGTGTCAGGTCATGACTTGCATGGAATTCCTTAGTTGATTTTGATGTGATTTTGCTGGTAATCACAAGGCGGACTTACGTAGCTGAATGCGAGATGGATCTTCAAATACAAAGTTTTTGAAATGGAGGTCGAGTTTCACCTTGCTGTAGGTTCGGACAGCAATGCAAAACTTCAATGTTTCTTCAAATTTTGCTTTACAATGTGCAATGAACCTTGGTACAAGTTATTTCTAAAAAAAGGGGAAAAAGAGTGGGGAAGATGGAAGGTTCCTAGATCTGCAACTAATTGTGAACAACAATCATGGAGTTCCTGCAATGAACAACTTCCTAGAAACAATATTCCACTTAACCAAAAATCTCACAGTCTCATGGAATTTGTGCTATCTTCTAAGGTCTACAAATATTTCACCTTCCATTCACCATTTTCATGCATGAACAAAGATGAAAGTGTGGAGAAGCTTTGAATTTAAACCCAAACTAACTTTACACAACCATCTACCAGCAGCAAACAGCAAAAAGTATGGGCTAAGAAGGCATCTACACAGCAGGAATTTTCACAACTACAGAAAAGCATTTCTAAAATCTATCAAAGAAAGAATACAGCTAACTAGAACAGCAATACAAATCTAAGTAAAGCATCTAACAATGGAAGTTGAATCGAGTAACATGTGAAAAACTCATAAAATGCACCAAGTCAATGTATTTTCATTATAAATTTTTGCAACATGTCTTTACAACAACTCAACTCCCTTTGCAAATGAGGGGAGACCCCTATTTATAGGGCCCCAAAAGTCAAATGAATGGCCAAGATTAATTCTCATTGTATGGCCAAGATTTATTAAAAAATAGGGTTTCACCAACCCTCAATATTTTACAATTTAAAATTACATTTTGTCTCCTTCCCTATTTTGTCTTCTAGTGACAGCACTGTAGCAATTTCGCCTTTTGCTGATTGTTGTTTTACTGTAGCTACTCCTTGGGGAGCTCTTCATTGTCAACAAGGTTGTCCTCCTGCTTCTTTGATGTTGTGTACTCCATGAATTTTAGAATGATCGGCTGAGCTTGTCTACCTCAATGATCTCGTACTGCAGCATTTGGTAGCTCCATTCCTTGGCATTATCCTCAAGCTTCTTCCAGTCTTAATCGTATTTCACGCCCTGATCTATGAACAGCTCTAATTGATCGAAGGCATGGGTAGCAAAACTCATGAACTCCACTGTTATTTCACTAGACATCTCATCCTCCATCTTCTTCTGAAAGTAAGGTTTTACCTTTTCCGGATCCATATGTACTACAGGCATGTCATACTTCATCATCAGCTTAAGATAACGAGTGCATTCCGCTCTAATTTCCTTGATCCATTCGATGTCTGGATCCACTTTACTCATTATCTATTCTAGCGTTTCTTTCCTATTGTCAAAATCCCGCCTCCACACATCCATTAGCCAGTGGTCATCCTTTTTGAATGCAAGCTCCTTTTCCCATGCAACCTTTGGTAACTAGAGGATGGCCTCGATCTTTGGATAGGTAGATTTGTACATTGCAGGGAAGTCGGTGCAGAGCTTCCTCATGCCTTCAAGAGACTGTTGTAGGTCCAAGAACTTGTTGGCTGTTCGAACAGCTCAGCTAATTCCCATGTTCCCAACATACAAGACCTGTAGAAACTAGCTCTCTATAGTCTTGTCTAAGTTCTTTCTTCTCTCCAACTTGTTAATTTATTCTTTAGACAGCAGTTGGGGTGGAGACGCGGATCTAGTGGGTAGGTCATCAATTGAGGACCACTATTGGATGTAACTAGTCAAGGCGACCACTTGTGCCTTGATCTCATCCTTTGAAACTTTTTCCTACTTTATCAAAAGCACCACCGTAGCCACTGATTCCTCAAAATGCCCCACCTTCTGCTCTTTGGTGGCAGTTCCTAAATCAAGGGTGGAGATGTTGTAGCTCACACCAGCCTGGCCCACCACAGGCATTGCTATCTGCATAGCTCAAGACCCAGAAGCATCCATTGTTACCTTGGATCTGATCTTAGGCTTCTTCTCTTTTCTAGTTGTTATTTGTGCTCGGGCTAGGATAGCCTCTAGCCTCACTTTCGGGTCTTTCAACATAGGGGTTTTCCTTTCAAGCTATCTCTCCAACCACTCAGGCATGACAGACTTTTCCTTAGGTGATTCACGACCACCCTCGCCTTTCTCGGCCAAGACCTCCATTTCCTTATTTCCAAGGTCCCTTTCTTTCATTTTAGCAGCATCTCCTTCTTCTTCATCGGAGTCCTAGATGAACACAAGGCGCTTAATAGGAGGCTTGGTGGATAATTGTTGTCAGGGACTTTCTTCCTTTTCCATTTCCTTCCCCTTCTTTTCCTCAGTTTTCTCAACCTCGTGCATGTGATCCTTGGGCTGCTCAATTTCAAGGCTCTTGACAACTTGAGCCTCACCCCTAGGTTTATCTTCTCCTAGATTGTCCTCTTGTTGTTGTCCTTCTTCTCCAAGAGGCGACCTTTCTACCTCTTCTTCAGTACCCTTCGGTTGTCGGGCCATTTCTTCCTCAAGGTCATCATCAAAGGCCTGCACGATGACCCTACCACTAGTATCCTCCTCCTCATCTCCACTCTCAGAGGAGCTCGTTCCTTCTTCCTCGTAAGCCACCCTATCGATTGTGCGGTGTTCATACTCTGGGTGCTCGTGATATTCATCGACCTCCTCCTCAAATGACTTTGAGCCTTCTTGCTCTCATCTCTCCCATTCCTCAAAAATCAACATGGTGGCCTCCATCGTCGGTGGTCCTATCGGAGGCTGTGAAGGTTTAGCGGTAGCGAGGACCTGCACTAGGGCTGCTTGAAGAGTGAGGTCTATAAGGATCTGGGAGAGCTCGGAGGGGAGACTCTGCATATGCCTCGAGAGGGCCTCAGGCAGGGCAGAAATAGGTATTGGTGCCGCTATAGTAGCTAATGGGAGCGATGTGGTAGGGGACATTGCGGCGGAGGAAGGAGGAGTAGTTACAACAGAGGTAGAATCAATTACTATTACTAGCTCGGTCGGAGGCGAAGGGGAAAGATGGACAGAGATGTCCACCACCGATGGGGATGTGGCGACCATGGCTAGGGTGGTAGATGATGGGGTAGTAGACACAAGGAGAGCCAAAAGCGGCTTTAATTGGTTTGCACCTTTTTCTTCTTCCTCCTGGATTATGAGCTGCTCCGTGGTGCCCCCTATTTGCTTGAGCCTTTTGGAAGGTGAGCCTCCTGTGTCCTTCCTTATGTAAACCTTGGGATCTAGATACTGCTTTGTCTCTATTTCCTTCCTCTTCCTAGATTTGGTGATTGGAGGGGACTTGGATGTCTCACCCATCAAAGTTGTGGCAGCAGCCTCCTCTATGGCACTTGGCTCACTTTTGAGCCCTTCATATGTTAAAATCACCCCTTGTTTCAATCGGGCAACCTGTCCATCAACCCATTCCCTGGTGCGGGCCAAAATTGGCTTGGTTATAATATCGAGGTCATCGACCTCCTGTTCATCCCAGTCTATCGTTGGTATCGGCAAGTTGGCGATTGCGAGGTATCTGGGGTCCATTACGGTGCTTTTGTCCCCCTCAACCTAATTGGGTATGGGAAATGGTTGCACCCTTCTTATGAAGCACATAGTCATTCGCATGTAATGCCTTGCATGCACTTCCTTGTCATCCTGACAATTGGCCCAGAAATACTCGACATTGTGCAAATGGGTGTATTCTGGCCCCAGTGCTTTCCTTATATGCCCATATGGGTCCATTCGTGGGCGAGGAGTGTGCAATTGGAAGTGGTACTCTACTAGTTCCTTTTCTGAATTCCCAGTGCACTGGGAAGTTTGTAATTTGTACATGCCCTAACCAAGGGTCAAGGGATAGGAGATTCTTGCCAGGTGCTTGCCGCTAAATACTGATTGTATGTGTTGGAGCTACTTGGAAAGTTTCAATAGGACGATCCGGTCATTGGGGTATCAGGGAAGCCTATTTGGCCTTTCTGTGAAGCCCTAGGTGCGAATGTATGTGAACTTTGGATATTGAAGGAACAAGAAGGTGTATTGTTTCAAAAACACCTACGCACTGTGAGAGACTCTTCTCTCAAAATCCCCTCCAAGCAATCAGATGACGTGACCAATGAAAGTGTCGTTTACTCTGCAATACTCCTTTTTGAAATTTTGGTACTGGAGCTAGGGGTACCTGTCATAAACCTTCAATCTTTGACCCTGTTCTTCATCGAGTGCCACAAACAACCCATTATATTGTCTCTGGTCTGCCAAGGAGTAGACGAGATATGAAGTCATGTAAAACTTGGAACTCTTCTTCACATTGACGAACTGCTCATGGAAGTAGTCGCTTATTATACCTCCCCAGTAGAATGAGGACTTTGTGGTGACATCCTCATTCCCGCAGAGGATCTATTCAGTGAAGTACACCATCCACTCCTAAAAGAAGGCAGTAGTAGGAAGACCCATCACCCTGCTTAACATCGTGACCAAGTCATGGTAATCTTCATGGAAATCACTGCAGAAGAGTTCGTGAGGAACCTTCACAGCACTGCCCCTTTTTTCTTTAAGCCAATGTTGATTTATTAACTTTTTTCAGCCCATCGAGTTATCATCCCATGTCGCCTGGCATTCTTCTATGGTAGGTGTTTCCATTTCTTGAAAAGTGGGAATATGGAAGGTCTTTGTAATGTCTTCGGCTGACATATCTGCCAGAATATTACTATCCCTATCAACAATTGTCCTTGTATATGGTTGATATGCCTGCCAACAAGCCATGACTAGCTCAGGGGCTACGAGGGATGGAGGGAATCCTGTAGCTTTTGCAATTCCACTTTGTCTGATAAGCATCGCATTCTTGGTCGTCAAGTTGATTCTGACCCTTAGTGTAAATTCATCAATATCAACTTGGTCGATATTGGTGTCTATTATTTCTTTCCAGTCCGTGGTGATTTTTGATCATAGAGGTTCACCCTAGAACTGGAACTTCATCTGGTCCTTGTCTTCTTTTCCGCGGGGAGTTTTTCCCGACTTCTTTCCTTTATCTTTCTCCGCGACTACCCCCGAGGGTCCTGCAGCTGATTCCATATATCTTACAAGCAAAGACATAGTCAGGGCAACTGATCATGAAATATTTGACGTTAGTTAAAATACCGTAGACGAAATTAACTTTAGACATTTTATCATTCATAAAATCATACCTTTATTTCCAGATGTTATTAGTCTTTTAATTGAGGGATTTCAGATAATCTGGGCCTAGAGGGCCGGACTTCCCTGGCAAGAATGTTGTTTGGAAGGGAAATTGGGGTAGAGCAATCTAGGAGACTTCTCCCGACTGAATTTCAATGGTTCACAAGGATCGTAGCGAAGAGGGCCGAATTTGAGCACATGGGTCGAGATCAAATTTCAAATTTGAGGTCATTTGGATTGATTTAGGAGAATCCAAAGGTACAAGGTCGGAAAGCCGTCTAGAGTTGGCTGCTTCAAACAGTCGGGAAGAAACGGCATTCTGAGGATGAAACTCTGGGGTTCGGGACCTAGCGGGTCCAAGGGTAGCTGGTAATTTTCAGTTTTCAAAGCGCTTAGGAAATAGGGGTCAGGAAGCCATTGTGCTTTCGCCGTCCAAAATGGTGATCGTCGGACAGAAGTCTGGAGGGGGCGGCCCGGTGGATCAGACCTGGCATTTAGGTTGGGCGTTTTGATTTTCTTTGTAAAGTTTTTGCGGTGAGTAGGAAGGTGGAGCCCGAAGGCCGGAAAGGAGCAAGGCGGCTACCATTTGAAATCTATCTTGCGTACAGACGGTCAAGGGGAAGTTGGGGCTTGAAGGGAAAAGTTCTAGTGAAGGTTTGATGTTAGGGACGATGGAATCCAAATGAAGCTCCGGAGGGTGGGGCCCGGCAAGGGCGAGGATGTTGAGGTTCGACTATTTGGAAACCCTTGCGGCAAAAGGTCGCCTGGGACCCAGGAGGTGGGAGGACGTTGCACATTTGTCGTTCTTAACAGCGAAGACTCCGCGGAACTATGCGGATGGAAGTCCATGGACCAGGACCCAACGAGGTGTCGGAGGGTGGATTTGAGCGCAAAGATGGACGCCGAAAGGAGGCCCGGGACTCGGGGCTCGGGCGGACGGGGCAAATTCGCTGTCGGGAACAGCGGGAGCTCGACGGAATCCCAGACGCGGAAGTCTGGGGTCACGGGCCCGAGAGGCCTAAATGGAGGTCATTTTCAAAACCTAAGTTTGTAATGCCAGATGACAAACCGCCGACAGAGATCCGATGGTCCGGGCCCGAGGGATGGTGAAGTTGTTTGAAAATTATGGTTATTTTGTTAAGTCCCTGCCGGCAAAGGAAGAGTTTGGGCTTGGAAAAGGCAAATGCCCCTGCACAAAGAAAAGCCGCGTGGGGGCCAAGTTCTGGATCAATCATGAAGGCACCTAGGATGTTTTTCAAAGGTTCCAGATCATGGGTTTTGTGCGTTGCATATGTTTCATCTTTTAAATGTATTTTATCATGGGTTTTTCATTACTTTAGGTTTTAAAATCATGAAAATTTGCTCAAGAGGGAAAACGGTAAACCTACCTCAGACACTCGATGTGGCAAGGCATGAAATCTACTCACAATCGGCAAGTGATGGCAATGAGTGCGAGGGCGAAGATTGACAAAGATAGGGATCCTCTTTGGCAAGCACTTTGACCTCTCTCTGCAACACTGACAAGTGAGAATGATAGGTTGCTCAAGATATTTATACTCCCACCGCCATTAATGGCCTCATTAAATGCAAGTACGACATAGCAGATGGTTGGTGAATTTTAATTTGTGGATGGCGGCAGGAGGTTTGGGGTCTAGGGTCTGGGAGGATGCAGGATGATGGTTGTTTGGAATTCATTTTGCATACCGACGGTGAAAGGGAAGTCAGGACCCAGAGGGCGGAGTGCCGCCGCAAGTTCGCCATTTGGAAAATTTTGTTCAGAAATCACCAGTAGTGAAAGGGAAGTCGGGGCCCAGAGGGAGGAGTTCTATCAATGATTTTCCACCAGGAACGGCGAAGTCCACACGGAGTTCCAGGGGAGGAAGCCCGATGGTTTGGGCCCGGAAGGGGCGAAACACGGTCGAGAAAATTTTGCAAGTTTGAGCGGACAGAAAATCAAGATCTGAGACCCGGGGCCAGGGAAGGCGGAAGCCATCTGCCATTCGAGACGGCAGACACAGAGGGAAAACCTGGCCAGGGAAACCTGGCTAGGGTGGGCCTAGCAAGCTGCCAAGAGTCACGCGAGGCAACTGGCCATAGACCCTAAAGGCACCAACAAAACCTAATCAAATTGAAGGGCTAAACACAGCCAACTAAGATGGAGACTGGAGGTATAAGCAACCACTTAGGACACAAAATGGCATGCAAACACAAGGCAACAAAAAATGACCCGACAAGGTGAAGAAAAAAGAGGGTCCCTGCTCCAATAAGGCTGCTAAAAAGCATACACAAACAAAACCCTCAATTCATCTCTCCCACTCTAAACTCTAAACCTTTCCTTTGCATTCTTTATACTTTATTATCTTATTTATTTTATGCCTCAGATTACAAACAATACACATACATATGCATTTAATATTTTCTATTTATTGCTCATGTAGTTTAATATGTTTGATCATTTCATATTATGGTGTTAAAGATTTTGTGAATTTCAATTATTTAATTCTATGGATATATTAATTATAACACTACAAAACCAGATATGTTTCAGACATAATTTGTATTTAGAACACACATTTTATATACAAAGATATAGATTTCTTTAATGATATATGCATTTATTGTCTAGGAGAGCATCCAGTCAATTGCTTTTACATTTACATTTAAAATACATATATACATACATATATATATATGTGTGTGTGTCATTTATATTCAAATATTAGAAACAACCCATTAGGGTCTATTACGGATAAAAATTTATAAAACTAATTTATACATGTTGTTAAACGTAGCTTGAACCTCCTCTCATTTCACATGCTTTCTTCACACAAAAACCTTGAGGACAACAGCCATACCTTTCTTGGCTATCCATTCCCTATTCATGCATCCTAATAATCATAACACATCCATAAGCCTCTACAAGCACAAAAGAATCACAAAAGGGAGCCCTTTATATCATGTGTTTCACTACAAACCTCAAAACAAGCAACCAGGTTGGTATGCAGCTTCAATGAAGCTTTCTAACTCAAATCAACTAAGCCTCAACCAGATTCAAATCAAAGCTAAAAAATATATTCATAACATGGAATTGATTTCACATCAAAATATGGCTACATAACAGAAAAATATATAATTTTTTTGAAGAAAAATAGAGATTTTTGAATGTCAAGAGCTTGTATTTTAAATCCTCAACCATCAAAAACCATTACAATGATCACTTCATGCCTTTTAAAAGGCCTTACACATCACACCACTGAACAACCACCTCTACAACTGACTTTTTAATCTGTTATGATCACATAAAACATAAAACACTAATTTCAAGGTTGTTAACATCACTATTGAAATGTTTTAATTTTTGACCTTTCAAACATTAAAAAGTACATCATTAAATTAATTATGTAATGGCATAAAAATTAAAAACATCATGAATTAATTATGTAACCACATAAGTCAAATATAATTCTATCAAGAAATTAATATCAAATAGATAATATAATCCCATAACTTATACATTTCAATGTCATTGATATTCTTCTTCATCCACTTTTGTTTGTATCATCCAATCCAGATTCTATATTGTAAGGATTAATATATTAATTAATATCTTCATCGACATCAGCTTCGAGCACGTCATCAGTCCACATGGATCATCTTCATGAATTAACTTACATCATCATGATCTAGTTCCTCCTCTTCGACATCTTCGTCAGGGACATCATCAACTAACTATTGATCCTGATCATCATCTACATCATCTTCTAGTTCTTCGGTATCTTCTTCTTCCTCCACATTATACTTTATCGGCCTTCCTCTTGGATCATGTTCAATAACAAATGACCAACCCGCTACCTGGAACCTTTGAGTAATACCTGCTCACATTGGCTTTGAAGAACATAGGGATCATTTCCAGCTGTCTCGATCAACCTTGTATTAACCATGGTAAATCTATTATCATGTTCACTAACAGTTCTCTCAGGATCATTTTCATTCAATTGTAGCCTGTACCATAGGACGACGAACAAAATTAATCTGAAGGACTTCAAGTCACACTCAAGTATATCATCTAAAATCCCATAGCATCATTTTTCTGAGACTTCTGGATGTATGCCGCTTCCAGATGAAACATTAGTCACCTGAAGAGTGCATGAGGCTCGTGAATCAAAGTTTTTTCATGTCATCCAACATTTTATCCAGTAAATTTATGACCACAACCACATATTCGTGGTATGTTTCACCCCGCATATGTCAAACATGTAAAATTGACAGAATATCGTCAATTGATAAACATATATATTTATTCTTGTCAATGTATGCAAAGAAAACAATTCAACATATATATATATACACTCAATATATAATTGAAAATTGTAGACATGTTCTTACATTTATGCATTCGATCACCTCAGTCAAATTAGATATGTCACATAGAATTATTCATCAATTAATTCCGGCGCATTTTCATCCATTCATTTATCACAAACATTATCATTCAACCTTCATCTGCATCATCATCTACCATCTAAATAAATCAGGACTTTATTTAAATCAAATCTTAAATTATATTTCATCATTTTCTGATTTAAATAAATCAATTATCAAAGTCCAAAATGTCAACTCACCTAATCAACATTAAATCAGCATAATCATCATCTAATCCCAATCTAATGCTAATCCCATCCCACTTGCATTATCTAGATCTAGCCACTTTGCACAATAAATCAATTTTACGATTTATTAAACCTCATTTTCCCTCAACATGACAAGTCAAATTGCATTTGCCATTTTCTTTTCTTGTCCCTCTCTGTGTCTCTATTGCAAATTGAATTCAAAATTCTCTTGGGCACTCTTCCCAAATCTTGCACATGCATCAACTAATCACATGATGACAAGTGTCCTCAACTCATTGGCTTGTTTTTGATCCCACATTGGTCCCTCTTCAACACTTGGCATTTTGAAAATCTTCAAATAGAGGCTTCAACATTGAGCAAATCCTTCACAATTTCATGCAAGGTTACTCTCTTCATTTGAGATTTGATCTTGTTTATCATCACTCCACCATATCCATTTGCATTTTATCATCTTAGCTTTGATCAAGGGTTGGGAAAGGGTCACTAGCACATGTGACACCAATCCAACTATGGAATAGGTAATTTGTTGAATGTTTTCATCATGCATTTGGCTTTTCTTTATCTTTTGTGGAATTTTGGAACATTTACAATGTATTTCATAGGAGTATTCTTGAAGGATTTGTTGATACTAACCCTTGTTTGAGTATAGTGTTTGCAGATTTTTAAAGGAACTCACATTTGGCGCTAGAAGGAGGGCTACACTAATATTGTGGATTCATTTACTTGGTTCTTTTCTGATATTTATTGCAATGATGTTTTGACAGTATTATTTTCACTTGCAGTTTCTATTGTTTTTCAAAAAGCTACTGTTAGGCTCAAGATTTGCTTTTGTGTCATAAGCCTTCCATTAGTAGTTATATATCTTTGGGCTATAGGAACACGCCTCTGCATTACAGACACATATTGATAGTGCAGTAATCCACCTTTCATCTGCTAATGTGCATTTCTGGTTCTAATAAAATTTCACCAATCTCTGCCTGCGGCTTTCCTTGCATATTGATTTCACTGTAATATGCTAAATTTTCTTTGCCCGCCGATTCTCAATTTAGCCAGAGAAAATTCAGATACGCTATTCAATACTCATTTGGCATATGACCTTTTAAATAAGTCATGAATCGATCCTAATACAGATTCAAGTAAAGCTTTGATTCAGCTTTTCTTTTTTTATCATTGAGTGTTGATGGTGTCTACTGATGTATCGGTGTTAATTTTGACTGCTAATTTGGACTGCTATCTTTTCTCCAGATATGATTAGATTTTGATAGTGGATGGCTTCGAAGACTGCAAGATTTGCTGCTCTTAATCACTCTTTCTTTTATCATCACACATTTGCCAGTTATAATGTGATTGGATATTTTCTTGTGCTTTCCATTAAATAGCCACCTCTATCATCCTTGATGATGTTAGCAGTAATAGCCGTGGATTTCCCAGCGCCCCTATTGATGTTATGAATCTGTTTCGCTCCTGCCATTCTTTAAACACGCCACATGCCTATCTTTCTTTGTTTTTAGTAGTCACAGACAGCGCACATTCAACATGATTATTTGTTGGATATTTCCCCACACTTCCTGCATCTACCTGCCACGCACATCTACACGCACGTTTTAGTATTGGTTGTCATGGCATATGTCTAATGTTTGTTCATTGTGTTTCTGACATTTACATCTGCTAACAGTTATTGGCTGTAGATTCAAATCTTCATCCCTGCAGACTAACAGTGGTTAGTTAAAAGCGCAGAAAGTCTAAACTCAAGTCAGATCTAAAAAATTCAAATATCTCTTCATCTACTTTAAAAAAGTTTCTAGCTACGGTTATCCATTTGGTATATGCAGATGATATTAAGTTGCGTTGTTATATATATCATTGAATTCTGTCAGTAAATTTCCTATTACACCTTTTCAACAGATCTTAGGGTCTTTTCTTTTTGAAACCTATGCCAGTAGATGATGCGCGCCTGCCAGAGGAGCCTTGCTGTGTAAAATTTCAATTTGAATTTGAGACTATGAGAATCAATTTGAGACTTGAAAGCTGGCAACAACTGGCGTTTGGTAGCTGTATACCAAGTTCGTTGTGCACTGGTCACCAGCATATAGCTGTCTACTCACATTTATGGGCAGTGAACATCTAGAGTTATGGCAGTACACTTCTTACATTGATAATTTGAGAGATATTAGACGTGGTAGTAACAAATTTATTGTAGGCAGTAAACTCTTTACTCATCCATCAAAAGTTGTACGAGGAGATAGGTGTTGAAGTACATCAATGTGAAGAGGAGAGGGACACATTCCATGCAGACTTCATGTCTTTATTACAGTTGTTGGTTGGCGAAAATATTGAAGGACATGAAAGAAGCTATAATTAGTGAAAGAGTTGTTTTATACAAACATAACTTCTTCTTTTGCAATCCTTTAAATGATATTTATGGTCATAAGCACATCTAGTCTTACTCATGATTAGGACACACTCGCATAAGGATACTTTGGTCTTTTAAAGATTGTTTTCTTTAGTGACAAATATCTGATTGGCATTTCAAAAGAGTGTTTTCTTTATATTTGTGTTCAAAAGAGAAAATTTTCATTTAAAAAGATTAGTAAGATGGAATTATTTTCATTAAATGTTGTATCTATTGTAATTATTTTTTGGAATTATCTTAAGAAATTTGATTTGGTCTTCACATAATTTATCTTTTTCTTTTAATAGGTACAAAAGCAAACGAAGGCGAAAAGGTGCAAGGCGAAAGAGAAGGCTATCAAACGAAAACGAAAGGAGGAGGATTTTTTTTTGAAAACACAATGTGTTTTTTAACACTTTAAATGTTTGATCAATACTACTTCACGAAAGGAGGGAAATGTTTTTTTGAAAACACAATGTGTTCTTTAACACTCTAAGTGTTTAATCAACACTACACGAAATTGTTTTCCTTTTCATTTTAGAACATTAGTTTTCAATTGGGGCTAAAAATGAACAATTTCATTTTCATTGCAAAGGGCTTAAAACGAACCTTAGAACACACTTACTAGATTTCGTTTTGGGTTAAAAATTGAACAAGCAATCCTCATATTTCATTTGGTGCTTAAAACGAATTCACAATTGCTTTGAAGGGTATAAAACGAACAAGTGTTTGACTTGTGTGATTGTCTGAGCACATATCCTCTCCTCATGCTTTCTAAGCATCTAGGGTGCAAGAGAAACACCAAAATACATTTATTGCTTTAAAACACTTCCATTTTTGGACTTAAAAATTGAACATTCAGCGAAAGGTGGAGTAGGGGCATTTTCAAGACATTCTCTTTCTTTGTGCCATCAAAGATCATCGAAGCATTTGGGATTGTGTTCCTTGCTCTGCTTTTGTTTATCTTAGGGCCTTTGGGGAAAAGTACTCACCCAAGCCGCATTTTACTCAACCAAGAACACTCTAAAGCTATATTTCACTGGATATAAATGAGGATTTTGCTAAACGCCATAATCACGCTTGGTTCGGTTGCATGGATCCCGAAGGGGACTCTGCTACTAATAACTCCTACTTAACGGAAAGTCCATTAGAACCTATGTGTTAGAATTTTCCAAAATCCTTAATCTGCTTTTGTTGGTGCAAGAACGGTCGCCTCAGTTTTTCCCACAATTCTACTGGGCTTTTAGAGATGGAAAGCATGCCATGGAGTCATGGTGTTGGTGCTTGGCTGCCCAAGAGATATGAGAGTGTCGTGGAGGGAGCCGCTGGGGTCAAGCATCTAACCATCCGGCCAAAAAGTAGGCTAGAAGGATTCATTCAAGTGGGGACTCAAACATTGTCTATCACATCCATGTGGTTTTGTAATTATTCTTTGTTTGTTCCATGCTGTGTATTCGAAAACATTTTGTAAACAAACATTCAACATGGTTCTCAAAATTTCAAACCCTCTTTAAGACAAATATCATTGACTCAATCCATATGTTACTGCTTTCCCTGCGGATTCACATTCGTAGAGGTTCCTAAGCATTGGATTATATCTCAATTTGTCTTCTTGAGTAAACAATAGGAAAACCCTTGCCTTAAGTTCATTAAATTTCCACATAAAATATCTTGTGGGGTTTAAAGAAATTAAGACATTGGTACATCTTAGTTTGAAACTTTAATCAAAGAAAGTGTTTTTGGTAAAATAAATCCATTAAGCAAAGACTAAGCAAAATGAACTTTCATGTGTGTTGAAGATTCCAAATCCCAAAAGCAAAAATCATTGATTGGAAATCCAAAATGTTCAAATCATTCCTTGGTTAACAAAGGTCTTTAGGAAGCATATGCATGCTCTTCAATACCTAGGTCTTGGAAAATACAAAGTGGTCTTTTTAGGTTCATCTAGGGATCAAAACAAATCAAACCTCTTTCATCCATCTTTCAAAACATCCAAACATCCATCTCACAAGTCATCTTTTGAAAAACCTTGAAATCATCCTTGAAATGCTAGGCTTTATGACAAAATCAAGCAATCATTCAAACTCATTGAGATCAAGTCCTTGAAAACATTTATCAAAAACACCTTTGGCTAGGAATGTGTAAATGCATCCTTTTGCATATCCTTAGTCAAAGTCATCCAAATCATCTTGTCTAACTTAGTGTATGTAGATGAATCCTTCTCCATATTACTTAGTGAAACAATCATCTTGTTTGGGTAGGTGTGGGTAGATGCATCCTTCTCCTCACACATATCCAAATCATCATCCTTTGAACACAACTATCCTTTAGATCATTATCAAACATCTTAGGGTTCCTTTTGTTCAAAATCCAAATCAAAATCCAAATCAAGATCAAGGACAAAATCTCAAAATCCAAAAATCAAACCAATCCAAAATCCAAAGTCCTAGCATTTCATTCAAGATTTATCAAAAGCCAAAAACATCCATAACATCCATCTTAAACATCACCATCATATCATCATCACGTTTGATCCTAAAAGGCATCCTAAAAACTTTCACTTTGGGACATAAAATAGAGATTAAATCCAAGAAATCAAGAGATTCATCTCCCATATTTCCGAAGATTGATCTTTGTTTTATGGTTCTAACGAGATCTCAATACAAGAAGAGTATGGAAGCCCACAAAGAAACTCCCGCTTCAAGTGACCTTAGCCAAACAAATGCAGAAATGAATTCAAGTGTAATCAAGCAACCATCAGTCCCTCATCATCACAAAAACTCCACAACAAGAAGAAAAATCAAGGGAGGACTCACCTTTGAAAATGTCTCTGCCAAGAAATAGCTGAAATGCTCGTGATACAACTATAGAATCATCAACGCCATGATGAGACTCAACCCTTCGTTGTACACGCTTGAACTAGCAAAGCAAGGGGCCAAGTTCCCTTCGAATTTTGATATGAGCACTATAGTGGAGACATCTTTTCCACCAATCTCATCCACCATCCCCATTTCATCTACACCTCCATCCCAAAACGTCACGCAAAACATTCCAAAAATCACGACATCGATTGCTCCAACTCAACCAAATGAAAACAAGGGAAACACATTTCTCAATGAACTTCAATCACATCCCCTTGTGAATAACCAAAACTTGGACGAAAACACCACAGTGGAACAAAACACCCTCCAAAATTCATTACACCAAAATGTTCCTCTCAATTTACATTATGACCTATCATCAACATCATTTCATGGAGCATCACAAACACCTCTTCTCACGAATTCACAAAAAGAGGGAGACATATTCGA
>VDFB02178741.1:0-15232 GCA_007258455.2 Sequoia sempervirens
GGGATAGACTAGATGGGTCATCTAATGCTCAATCAATATTTACCAAGCGGCCTGGGATGAGATGGGTGAGGACAATAGTGCAGATGATGGCATAAAATAACTAGGATTTTAGGTAGATAATGATTAAGCCCTCTATGGATGACACCTCGCTACCGTGTTTCCTCACCATCCATACTTATCCAAGGCCACCAAGAGGTGGTTTTCACCATATGACGGATTTATTTCTCTTGACTATTTTTTTATTTTTTTTATTTTTTTTATTTTTTGGATTTTGGATTTTTGATTTTTGATTTTTTATTTTTCTGACCAGGTGGGGTAACCGAGCAGATTTAGGTGTAGAACTTTTTCAGATGCATGATGTTGATGGGCTCGTCAAGGGGTTCTCCTTCGAGAGTAGTCAACCTGTATGCCCCAGATCCATATTTAGCAGCTATAATATAGGGCCCCAACCAATTGCCTCAAATTTTCCTTTCTTGTCTCAATCTTGCTGAGTATGTTGGTTCTCTTTAAGGACAAGCTCAGGACAAGCTCACCCACCTGGAATTGGCGAAGAAAAACCTTCTTGTTGTAACTACGCTTGAGGCAATTCTGATATGCTTGTAGATGATTGTAGACCTTTATTCTTCGTTCGTCCAGTAACTCTAGCTGTGCAAGCTGCGCAACACGAGCATCCTCTTCACTGAGAAGGTTCTTAAGAGAGATTCTCAATGATGGAAGTTCAACCTTGATTGGCAAGACAACTTCAGCACCAAACACCAAAGAGTAGGGGGTGGCGCCTGTCGAGGTGCGGATGGATGTGCGATATGCCCAGAGGGTAGGATGAATATGGAGGTACCAATCTCGTCCAGTGTTATTGACAACCTTTTTGAGAATATGGATGATGGTTTTGTTGGTCGCTTCTGCCTGACCATTACCCTAGGGGTAATACGACGTTGACCAACGGTGTTGAATATGGAAGGTATCGCATAGGTGTTTCATGGCTTGGTTCTTGAATGGTTTCCCGTTGTCAGAAATGATGGTGGATGGAATACCATATCTGCAGAGAATATGGTAGAGGATGAATTTGGAGATCTGAATGCCAGTGATTTGTGAGAGGGGCATTTCCTCTACCCACTTGGTGAAATACTCGGTGGCAGTGATTATGAAGGTATGGTCGTCGGAGGATGGTGGGTGAATCTTGCCAATCAAGTCAAAACCCCATTGAGAAAATGGCCATGGTGCCAGGAGGGGCTGAAGAACTTGTGCTGGAGCATAAATTAAATTTGCATGTTGCTGGCATGGAAGGAACTTCTTCACAAACTCACAAGCATCGTGTTCCAACATAGGCCAATAATATCCAGCTCGTAAGATCCTTTTGGCCAGAGCCATATCATTTGAATGTGCTCCACAAAACCGCAATGTACCTCTGTTAGTGTAGCATTGCCTTCAGTCTCATTCAGACATCTAAGGAGGATTCCATCATACCTGCGATGATAAAGCGTATCACTGACGATGACATATCGAGAAGAGCGATGAATGAAGGATTTGCATTGGTTACGGGTAAGTTCTAGGGGTATAATGTTATCACGGAGGTAGGTATAGATGTCTTGGTACCATGGGGAGGTGGGACCCACAATTTCGCACACCATGTCGGTCTTAGGGATATCGTATGTTGGGATTAAAAGTTGTTCTACAAGGAACTCACACTCTGTTCGGTCATTGGGCATGTCCAAGAGGGAGCCGATAGTGGCCATCGCATCAGCTGCTTTGTTTCATATCTTAGGAATCTATTCAAATTATATAGAGGTGAAAATTTTCTTGAAATCATCCACCATGCGCTTGTAGGGTAACAACTTATCATCCTTGGTTAGGAACTCATCATTAACTTGCCTAATGACTAGCAAGGAATCACCAAAGACTTTCAACTAAGTTATGTGCCACTGTTTTGCAATTTTGAGGCCGGTGAGGAGAGCTTCGTATTTTTCCATATTGTTGGTACAAGGGAATGCTATTCTAAATGACTTGGGAATGTAGTCACCCTGAGGGGTAACTAATAAAATTCCTGCCCCTGATCCATTATGTGTATACGATCCATCAAAATACAGTGTCCACGTGGGGGTCTCATCAACAGAGAAGACTTCCTCATCAAGGAATTTTGTGATCAATGGGTGAGTGTCAACTAGAGGAGATTCCACTAACTGGTCTGCAATTATCTACCCTTTGATAGCCTTGCGGTCCATGTATTCTATGTCGAATTCACTGAGGAGCATGACCCACTTAGCCATGTGGCCAATCAGAGTGGTTCTAGATAATAGGTACTTCAATGGATCAATCTTGGCAATTAACTTCACTAGATGGCTAAGCATGTAATGACGAAGCTTCTGTGTGTTGAAGACGAGTGCAAGGCAGGCCTTTTCCATGGGGGAATAGTTTAACTCGTAGCCAACCAATGTCCGACTGATGTAGTAGATCGCCCTCTCTTTCGATGACTCATCATGTTGTGCCAACAATGCCCCCAGTGCGACTGAAGTGGCGGAGATGTAGAGCAAGAGGGGTTTGTCGGGAATAGGTGGCATCAATATTGGTGGATGGGCTAAATATTCCTTAATTTTATTGAACCCCATCTAACACTGTTGGTTCCATCGGAAGGTGGAATCTTTTTTCAGAAGATGAGTGAATGGCTGACACTTGTCTGCTAGCTGTGCTATGAACCGACGGATGGACTACATCTTCCCCTGAAGGCTTCTTAACTGTTTGAGATTGCGTGGAGGTGGCATGTTCAGGATAGCTTTTACCTTAGTGGGATCAACCTCAATACCCCTGCGAGAGACTATAAAACCCAACAACTTTCTGAAAGTGACCCCAAAGACACACTTTTTTGGATTTAGTCACAACTTGTAGTGCTCTAACCGCTCAAATATCTTTTTTCAGGATGGCAGGATGTTCTGCTCGTGTTTTGGATTTTCCTAACAAATCGTCAACATAGTCCTCCATGATGATGTGTATGAGGTCATGGAAGATGACCGTCATTGCCCTCTGATATGTTGCCCCTGCATTTTTGAGACCGAAGGGCATAACATTGTAGCAGAAAGTGCCCCAAGGAGTTGTGAAGGCGGTTTTGTGTTGGTCCTCAGGTGCGATTCAGATCTGGTTATACCTGGAGAAGCCATCCATAAGGGACAACATCTCATGTCCTGCTGTTAGGTCGACTAACATGTCAATGTTGGGCAGGGGGAAGTCATCTTTTGGGCAGGCTTTGTTGAGATCCCTGAAGTCCATGCAAACCCAAATATCACCATTCGGTTTAGCGACTGGCACTATGTTGGAGATCCACTCAGAGTAGTCAATCAGTCTGATAAATTCTACCTCCAATAACTTCTCCAATTCCTTCTTGACTAACAACGCGACTTGCGGATGCATCTTGCGAAGTTTTTGCTTGACAGGTTTAGCATCTGGACGGATGTCTAGGTGATGAACCATTAAGGCGGGATCTAAGCCTGGCATATCTGAGTATGACCAAGCAAAGTTAACAATTCCCTCTTGAAGTAGTTGCACGATGACCAGGTACTCTTGCTCCGAGAGTGACTTGGCTACATAGGTGACTTTAGGACTTTCAGCAGTTCCCAGATTGACTTCTTGAGTCTCTTCAATCAGAATAAGTGATCGGGTGGATAACTGAGTTCCCATAAGGGGAAGATCAACATCTCCATCTTCTAGCGCCTCTTCGAGGTTTTTCGCCATCAGATGCGTCCTCTATTTTTACTTTTTCAAGGTCACGAAGTGCCTCAGGGAGGTTTTCACTAGATGACCGTTTATTATTTTTCTTATTCTCATTTTTGCGACTTGAGTGTTCATCCTCCCCCAATCCCATGAGGTTAACATATGTATCCGCAGACATACTGATAGGTGTGCTAGTTTGTAGGTCCCAATCAATGAGCTCAGGATGGCAAAGGGATAGGCTAATAGTGCAGATGGATAGGCGCTCGAACATGGAAGATAGGTTGGCGTGATCGACGTCATCGTATGCACGTATGATGGATTCTTCCTCGATTATGTCTTCTAATGAGCCATTGTCCACAATTACACTATTGGAAGCATTAGACGATGTTTCAGGGCCTTTTTGCTTTCTATCATACCCAATGCCCACATTTTTTGGTAGCGGAGACGTATCAATGGGTTGTAACCGCCCTTGTTCTTGCTTTCCTAGGCCTATTCCTTGATAGTTATGCTTTTCCATGAACTTTGTCGCCCAGGGGTACTTTTCTTGGAAGTATTCCTTGAGAGGAGTTTCTGGCTAAGGCTCTTCTCGGTAAACCCATTGGCTTATGTCTTCTTCTGGCACGTCTGTCTTGATACTTGGGGATACGAAGGTGGTGGTAGGGATATTTTTGCCACGGAAGGTGACAGTCTTGTCCTCCTTTGGGGTAGCATGGGAAGGTTGACCATACTCATGTGGCGATGGTGGCATGGTCACTATATTAAGAGCAGTGTGCATTTCGTACTCACCACACCCTTTGTCAATGATTTGGACTTTTGTGACTGTAGGATCAGTGGAGGATGGAGTGGTTATTACGGTGGATGGTGGATTAATGGGTGATGATGGAGATGCCCCCATTTCAACCCCAGGACAATAATGTAAATGGGGAAATGATGCCTCTAGAGCACGGCAATATTTGAATGGTTGGGGGTCCGCATAGATGGTGACCTCTTGTCCATTGACCGGGAATTTGAGGCACTGATGGTAGGTGGAGGGAATGGCTTGCATAGCATGGAGCCATGGACGCCCGAGGAGGAGATTATATGGCAGGTCTAGATCAAGGACATGGCAGGTAATGTACTGAACCACCGGTCCCACTTGGACAGGAAGATTGATGATCCCTTCTGAATTTCTTTCTGCATTATCATAAGCCTTGATTGTAATAATCTGGTTGCTTAAATCCGCTTGGGTATACCCCACCTGTTTTATGAATTTTAGAGTGCACAAGTTGAGGGCAGAGCCATTATCTAACAAGACCCTTTTTATTTTATGCTAGGAAACCACGACTTCGATATGTAAGGGGAAATTGTGATTGGCGTCAACGTTGGGCATATCATTTTGGCTGAAATATAGTTGGTGGGATGAAGCCAGGTGTCCTACCAAGGCTTGGAACTATGTAGGATCCATATTATTAGGCACACGAGTTTCCTGTAGAGCTCTGTTGAGGATTTCTTGATACACGAGGGAAGACTTGAGTAAATCCAAGATGGAGATATGTGCAGGGGTCTTTCCTCAGTGATCAAAGATATTGTACTAGGAAGCTACAGGAGTCTGTTGGGCAGGTGCAGAGGCTGCAGGAATGGTGATGCGGGCTCATCGTGTGGTAACAACACATTGAGGGTCTTTAGCTTTGACATGTATCATGGATACACAAGGTTCTACCTGCTCAATGTAATGAATAATACCCTCGTAATTGAGGGGTACATTCTTAGCTCATGTTATTTGTGTTGTTATTTTGGGATTACTGTTGGAGGTGCTCTGCTTTGATTATGGTTTGGGAAGGCGCTTTGATAGATCTGCAATTAAGCATTGGATGACTCGAAGTTTGACTAGGGTCGACCTTGATATCACCTCGATCTATGAGGTCTTGGACGTAGTTTTTAGACCCTGACACTTATTCAAAGAGTGTCCTTTGATTTTGTGGAACTCACAATATTCATTTTCCCTAAACCATGTGGGCTTAGGTTTGGATTCGTCGAGTGGCTTGGTGACAGGGTACGTGATCAGATAGCTGATTTGCAAAGTTTGTTGAAGATGGCACTCAAGGGTTCTCCTAGTTGAGCATACTGGCGTTTAGTGTTCCCTTGGTTATTTTGATTGGACTGTTGGGGAGGACAGGGTGTCCCTTGCAGTATGGATATGGCATTAGGTATGGATTGTTGTTGTTTCTGGGATGTGTTGGCCATGTGGACATGTTTAGTGTCAGTGACACCATCATTAACTGCATTCTTGTTTTTTTTCTAAAAATGTGGCTTGTCATTGAATGTCCTTTCCCTATCTTGATTATATATTTTGATGTGCCCCTTGACAACAAGGGCACGCTCAAGGATGGGTCCCTTTTCTACTACCTCCACAAAAGTGGTGACACAATGTAATCAGAAGTTATGAGCCATGTTGGGATGGGAGTTCTCCACGAAGAGGGTGACCATATCCTTTTCTTTCAAAGGGGTTTTCATTTGGCTTGCTAGGGCATGCCACCTTTGGAGGTAACTAGTAAAGGTTTCCCCTTCACGTTGTTTCTCTTTGAGGAGATCCAAGGTATCGGTATCCTTCTCCAAATTGAAGGAGAAGTAGGAGACAAAATTCTCTGACAAGTCTGTGAAAGATTTTATAGATCCCTTTTCGAGGGTCATGAACCACCCTAGTGCATTGCTTCCCAAACTCCGGGGGAACAGGCACAAGAGATAGTTGTCATTGTGGATCACTTCTTGACACTGGGAGTAAAATTCCTGTAAGTGGGCCTTAGGATCTTTGTTCCCCTTATATTTGTCAAACTTCGGCATCTCAAAATGTTTGGGGAAGGGAATCAACGAGATGGAAGGATCATACGGATACGGGCATATATCTTCAAATTTGAACAATTGCTTGCCAGTCCCTGCCTAAAGATCTTTTAGAGCGGCCTTAATTTCTAGGATGTCTGCATTGGTCGGTGTGTTGGATGGGTATTGATGGTAGGACGATTGTGGATTCTCATATGATGTTTGGAGATGGGCGTATGGATGAGGAGATGGCATCCCCTGCTGATACACCAAGGGACCTTGTTGATAAAGGGGTTGTTGCGAGGCGAGATATGAATTGGTTGGGTAGTTATGGGTGGTGTACTATTGGGAAGCATGGAGAAGGTGTTGTTGATTAGCTTGTGGATATTGGGGGTGCTGATATGACTGTTGTGATGCTACATAGGAGGGTTGTTGTTGATATTGTTGCTGGTTATAATAGTTGTAATGATGGGGTCATTATTGATGCATAGTTGGTGGCTGTGGTGGGCGAGATGGGATGTTATGTGGTGGTTGCACTTGCGGGCATAAAATGGGTGCAAGGAATGGAGATATGGTCGAGGCTGAAGGCCGAGGTTGATTCCCTTGTGATTGATGTTGTGATGGTTGTGTTGAAAATAGGGGATTGACCAATGGTTGTTGTTGAGGTGGAGGTGCGATTGAGATGTTGTGCGAGGGAGGTTGTTGAGTGCTAGTGGGAGCATAGGTTTGGGGAGGTTTTTGGGATACAAATGATGATGGAGGAGGATTGTTAGATTGGGGCGGTTGTTGGGGCATAAATAACGATGGTGGAGGATTGTTAGATTGAGGCGGTTGTTGGGGGATGAATGAAGATAGCGGAGGATTGTTAGATTGGGGCAATTGTTGGGGCATAAATGATGATGTTGGAGGATTGGCTGCCCCGGGAGGTGGGGGAAAGGCAGTGAAAGGATTGCCCCTAGTGTTGACAGGAAGGGGGTTCGAGGGGGTGGTGCCGGTAGCATTAATGGTTGTGGTTGCGAGACGTTTTGTGGTATGCCATAGGCAAAAGGATCATTGGGATCAATGGTTTGGGGTGTTCCCGTGATCGAGATGGCGGGATGTGTGGTATTGCCAATGGGATATAGAACAGCGTTGCCGAATTCAGGTTGATGCCAACCTTCTGCGGAAGGAACATTGGGGACATACGAGCTACTGGGGATGTCATGTGAACTTTGGGGCACATTAGATGTAGAGGTTCCGTACTTGGATAAGTCAACACCTGATGGCAGTTTGACACCTTTGTCAATCAAGTGAGCCAAGATTTGGTCACCATGTCTTTTGAGAAGGCGTTCTGTCATTTGGGCATTAATGGGGTTGCTGAAGTGTTCCTCAAAGGTGAGCTTAGGTTGATCAGCCATGTTTTCTTCCCCAAGTGGTGACGTGTTTTGACCATCCACATTGGATTGTGATGAGGTACTATTGTGGGGATCGTGGGGGATGTTCATTATGTTATTGGGATCTTGAGGATTGTTTGATTGGGCATTCAGGGCTTGTTGGTTAGCCATTTTCTTTACCTTTGATCGAGTCTAAACAGGCATGCAAGATGATGAGAAGGATCAAGATATTAGAAAGACTTTGATGATGAAGGATTTATTCGACTTGATGGGAGATTGATTGATGATGATCGGTTAGACCGATGTGGATTGATTTGATGACACTGGATTAGTCCAGGTTTTGGATTTTGATTCAGATAGATTTGATGATGTGGGTATTGGATTGGTCGGATGATCAAGATTGATGTGATGATAAGTATGATGAAGACCGAGATCCACAACCGAGTTTAAGAAGGATCCTTGGTAACACTAGGTATTGATTGGAAGGTGGATGTATGATAACGACACCGAATCCAACTTGAGATAGAAGCGGATTGATTGGGTTGAAAAGGATGACTGACTTAAGACGGATAGCAATCCTAAGCCAGTTACGATGATTGTGATTAGGGATGAATACCTAGGTCAACACGGATGACTATTCCAACAGGGTTTATATGGACCAATGGAGATCGGATATGAAAGCGGGTTTAGGACGGATGGGGAGTGTCTCAGGGTAGACGAATGGCTCTCGAAACAAGCAAAAGAGTGTTCAGGATAAAGGACTCTTAGAATGAGGGGATGGAGACTTAGAACGGACATTCAGATGTTTGTTTTGGATGCTGGATGGTTGTATCGATGTTCAAATAGAGGGACAATGAATGCCAAGTGATAATATAGGCTAGTTAAAAGTCAGGTCTGCCACAGTATTAGGACAGGTCCGCCACTGTAGGAGGACAGGTCCACCACTGGAATAGGACAGGTCCACCACTGCACTAAGATAGGTCCGCCACTACACAGGGACAGGTCCGCCACTGCACTAGGACAGATCCGCCACTGTACAGGGACAGGTCCACCACTGCAATAGGACAAGTCTGCCACTACACTAGGATAGGTCCGCCACTACACAGGGACAGGTCCGCCAAAGGATAAGTTTAGGCTTGATGCTTTGATGGATGGGTAAGGCAAAGGACCCAAAATATAGCAATCATAAAAAGACTTGGCCAAACTGATAATCACTGGTTTTTGCACAAGCAAGACAATGCAAACAGCACGATCCTAAGATTAGTAGAAATGGGTATGGTCAATAAAGTCTTCTACTCTAAGATGCACATGGTTGCTAAGGAGTCCTCGATATACACCTAGTATGTGAGGCCCAAACCATGAACACCAACCCGTTACAAGCGTGAGTCAGGAACCTTAGCAAGATACTAAAGGCTCGGACCAACTCTTCACGTCATCCCAACGCTTCACCAATTACAACATGGTTGGATTGAGGTACAACTTTCAC
The DNA here is from genome assembly GCA_007258455.2 of Sequoia sempervirens. Taxonomy (NCBI): domain Eukaryota; kingdom Viridiplantae; phylum Streptophyta; class Pinopsida; order Cupressales; family Cupressaceae; genus Sequoia; species Sequoia sempervirens. The sequence goes on from VDFB02178741.1 coordinate 9,355, forward strand.
TCTCCCCCCTTTATATACCCCGCTGGTACGTGTGGTTGGAATCATCCCTTGGGGTAATGAAATCCCCAAGCAGGTCCCACTAAGAAAGTGAAAAAGGGTGACTCAAAAGGACTTGGAAAGCTACGATTTCTTATCACCTAGGATTGCCAAATGGTGCAAGGGGATTGGATACGTCAAATAGCCTTCCCAAACACGCCAAACAAGGTTTATTGACCTTAATTACACTATGTACCTAATTTACAAGAGATAATGAAAAATCTTTAAATTTTACCTTGGGAGACGAGTCCATGCCACTTTGTAGGGGCGAATCACCCACTATATGTTAGAGACAGTCCGCCCTCTATCGGGGCAGTGCGCCACTGGGCTAGAGATAGATGCCTTGCCTTGGGGCGGGTCAGCCAGCTGCAGACGGTCGCCAGCTGAGGCAGTGCCGCCCTCGGAGACGGTCAGCCACCCCAAAGGCAGATCACCACTGTCGAGACGGGTCCGCCACCCGGGGCAGTCCAGCCACTCTATAACTTGGACCTACAAAAATGCAAAAAATAGCAAATGTGAAAGAAAGAGACCCGTTTGTGGGTCCCACTGGGCGTGCCAGAAATGTGATAGGTTGAATGTGAGCATTAGAAAACAAGCAACAAGTAAAAGAGTGCAAACAAACAACTACAACAACCTACACCTCAAGATTAGCCTAAGTTGGAAACAATGCAAGACAAAAGCAACAAAATGGAACTCTATACCTTGCGTTGAGTCGATCCTTTGATTGGCCCTTCGATCTTTGGTGTGTATGCTCCTTGGATGGCACAAGATGCAAGCTAAATGGTGTTGTGAGGATGAGGTACAAGTGGATGAAAACAAGAAAATGGCTAATTATGAGATGAAACAAATTTACAGGGTTTGGCTAACTATGAATGATCTCTCCCAAAATGAGAGAAAATAGGGGGTATTTATAGAGAATTTGGAATTCTCTAAGGAAATGGACGGTCAAGATTGAGCCACCAAGATCAAGATGTAGGGTTAAGGTGAGTTGAGAACTCACAAACTCTCACATCTTAACATGTGGCAGGAGAGCTTAGAAAGATAAGGTGGACATGAGGTGTAAGGAAATTTTATGACATGGAGGGTACGAGTACAACAGGATTAGACAAGATCTCCTCATAAAGGAGGTCCTTGTCCCCATGTGGGTGAGAGGACATGTGAGGAATTAAAAATTCCTCAAATATTCTCATGGGGAGATGGGGAAGAATAAAGAATAAGTAGAGGACATGTGGGGAGAAATTGAAGGATTAAAATTCCTTTTAGATTTATATGGGGGATTAAAAGGTGAATTAAAAATTCACATGGGAAGTGGAGATGCTGTGTCAAAAAGAAAAACATTTAGTAGAGGGTTGACAAGGGAACATGCCATGGTGGGAGGAGGGATTAGGTTAAGTGACCAAAGGATTAGGTTGTGCAAGTACTTTCAGTTAGATGGACTAATGACTCATTAGAAACAAGTGGGAAATTATGGAGGATGTGACCCATGGCAGAAATGAGATTAAGGAGTATGCACATGCTAACCTTGTTAATTAGAAAGAAGATGATAATTAAGATGGATTAGGGGACCAACTTGCAAAGTTGGAGGATGTAACCATGAGAGAGAAAAGAGGAATTAAAAATAAATTTTAATTAAAAAGGGGGATATGACTAAATTAAATAAAAGGGTATATTTATTTAATTTAGAAGAGGAAGAAGGGTAAAGTATTAAATTAAATACTTTAGGAACCTTATGCAAGATGCAAGGTATTAATTAAACAAAATGGTTTAATTAATATTGACATAGGGGATGAGCAATTGGATGAATAAGGAGGCACGTTTTGATCATATAGAAGTGATCAAAATCGGACGTCTACAGTTCCACTTCAAACCATTGAGATACCTTGCCACCTTGATACTTTCATCCTCTGTGACATTGGACCTCATGCAAAGTCTTTGAAACTCCTTAGTATAAGAACTCATCTCCTAATCTCTTTGCCTCAAACTCTGTCTCCTCTTATGCAACTAAATTTCATAGTCTTTAGGTAGGTATGCTTCTTTCACCTTGGCAACCATTCCCTTCCAAGTAGAGATAGGTTGCTTGCCTTCCTTCTCCCTCTCTATCTAAATGAATTTCCACCAAGTTAAGGTAGAACCTCTTAGTCTTGATTTATCCACCTTTACCTTTTGTGCTTCAGTGACTCCATCACACTCAAAATGGTTTTCCATTCCCTCTATCCAATCCATAACTAAATCAACCTCCATCTTTCCACTAAACAATGGTACTCCTTCAAGTGTTTTTCCACTCAAAACCTTCAATGCTTTCAGAGGATCCTCCTTCAATATGAGGTCAAGTTCAGGGGATTCTATCCTCAACTTTGCAACCTCTTCTTCTTTTTGTATTCTTCCATCAAATCCACATAACATTAGGTGCTTGCTCAGGTTGGTCTAACACTCCTCTCAATACCCTATTGTCTTAGGTCCTATTTCTTCTCCAGCCCTCTTGGCCAACTCGATTTGTCACCATGATGCTAGAACCACTAGACTCTTTCTCCTAACATGCAAGATCAATCCCAAATCTTTTGCTTACTTTCGATACTGTCAATGGGGAGAGAGAGGTTGGAGGAATCAATCACTAATTCCTGCTCTAGGCCTTTCCTTGTAAGATCTCCTTGGTGCTTTGCTTCACCAATCTAACCTATAGGTCCCTAATCATGACTAGGTGCCCCTGGTTTTTCTGACCAACCCCTCTTCTATCACAAACTCCAACCACCAAGTCCACCTTGGTTCATTGCCACAGCTCTTCCTTAGCCTTTACACTATACTAAAGACCAATCTTCCTCAACACTCCATCAACTCTTGCAGGGGTACTAATAAGTCTTAAAAGGCTTCAAACTATCCTCCAAAGGTGTTTGAACAACCTCCAAGACTTTAACTTCCCATCGCTCTCACCAATCCTTTAGCTAGGGTTTGAAAGGCTAGTAGCCCTTGAGCCCCTATTAAGTCTCCTTCACCTACAAAACAGGTTAGAACTCACAAATCTGAAAAGGACTTCCCACTCTTTTTCCAAGGTTCTTGGTTCACATGGACAACACTCAAAGATTCTTGAGGTCCCAGCCTTCCATTGTCCGTACAAAGCTCAAACATGAAATGGAGCAAAAACTAGGGTTTTAAGCCTTCACTTGATAGTTAGCAAACTTTCAATTTGTTTATACACCAAATGGAGAGATGGAGCCTCCTCCTTCATGTAGTAACAAGGTAACACATGATGTTCACTATCCATTTCCTTTAGATGCAAGGATTCAAAGCACATCAACCATGTGGCTTAATTTATATCATAAGTTGTACCATGATGTTCACTATACATTCCTCTACTCTTTCGACTGTCAAATGTGCCACTGCCTTGTCATTGATCACCATCATATTCTCCTTTTCATGATTATTTTCTCTATCATCTTTGGTATAAACACTTGACTATTATATTTAACTCAAGTGAGGAAACTTAAAAATCATAATGATAGGCCAAAGAAAGAATATTCAATCTTTTCATGGTAAAAGGAGACCTCAATTTAATCATTGTCATCCTCAAAAGGTTAATTCCATTGTCAAACATTTATTGCATATCTTAAACTATGACAAGCATTTAATAAGGGTTTTGAAGAATAGGCCCTTGACAAGTTAGCTCCATTTTTTATTGTCGTTGTATCTTTATTTATCTCTTACTCCATTCCTTGCTTGATTGATACTTGGTTGTCATACTTAACTCAGTTGGCTACTATCAAAAGCCTTTTGGCTTGATCATCTCTTCTTCTCATATTGGTTGTCATATTTTACATTGTGTTTTGATGCTTTTTCACTTAAAATTTGTCCTAAAGGGTCTTTGTTTTTCAATGTGATTATCCTAGGTTATTGCTTTTTAAAAAAATGATAATCATATTGTTGCTTACGTTGCATTACACATCATTCAAACTCAAAGCATTACTTCAAATTCGATAACTATTTTGTGATTGAATAATTTGTTGTTTTATTTTCAGATGTTGGTGACAGAAACACCACCCAACGTAACAAGGGCAATGGATATTGGTGTTTCTACTGCAATAGAATCCTCGATGGCTCTGATAGGGGAGGTATGGGGCAAATTACTAAATTTCAATTTACATTCATTGTTATAGATGAACTAGTTCTAGTGAAAAATCAAACCAAATGATTGATTCGTAGTTTAATAATTTCTGTCCGGATATGGTTTTATCGGGCTCGAGAGCACCACTGAAAGGCATCCCGAAGTGCAAATATTTCCTCGAGGGCATGATGGAATTAGGATAGGTAAGTGATTAAATTTTATTAAATATATTAATTTTTATAATATAATTTCTATATATTAATGTCTTTACTTCTTATTGCTAGCAGTTGAAACTTGACCGGGGAGCTTCATCGTAGGAGGGCGGCAGAGGCACCCCCTCATGCTTAGTGATGATTTATTGCCATCGAGATTACATACGGGGAAAGGAAAAATTGTATTTGAACGAGGCATGGAATGAATTTTGAATGTAGAGCCCTTTGTTGTATGCCTACATGGCAATTTTGTACATATTTTGTATTCGATATATTTGGCGTTGTATGCCTATATGGCATTCTCGTAAGCCTATATGGCTTTTTTGTAACTATATTTTATACTTATATTGACATATATTGATGTACATGTGTACATGGCTATTTGATTAATACAAATCTTTTTTATTGATGGTGTCCATATTTGCATTATAAATTAATGGGTCAATAGATATGAGTTACATGTATTCAAGTGTATACTTAACAACTTACGCACATATACTTTTTGACTTATGTTGGAACATGTCGAAAAGTGTGAAAATTGTGTTTGGAAGTCAAGCGTAAAGCCAATTTTGCAATTCTGGGTTCTTGCATGCACTACGATCTTATGGACTTATTCCTTCCTAACTTTATATTGTGAATATTTCTCATTTGGTCGCGGAAGAAAAAATTCCTTATTTTTGTGCTTGTTTTCTTGTTTGCCTTCCACCTGAGAAAAATGTTCATTGTTGATTTGATAAATGATCAATAATGGTGATTGTAAACACTTGACATTTTATGTGTTTGAACTTTAATTATAATTTTGTAGTTTATATTCCTGCTGATTGATTACATTGCATTGCACATCTTTCAAACCAGCTGCAACTAATAACTAGATGCTGATAGATGACAAAATTTCAATTATAATATATGGTTTTGCCAAGGTCAACCTAAGCGGTTATACGAATTACTTCACATTGCATAACTAATAACTAAGAGCAGGCGCCAATTGCATTTGCTTGTCATGGCATTCTATGAGACCACATTTCTTTTGGGAGGCATTTTTCAAAATAGTTCCTTGCCTTGTCTATACTACCACATTTTTTGATGTATGTCTACCAAAGCATTTTGTCAAATAGTTCAAGTGTTTCCTTGTTGCTATGGCCGAAAGTCTAAAAGAAGTGCTTTCGTACAAGCTATGCATGCTTGGAAAGAATCTATCAAAAACATAATAGTAAGCAATATCATAGACAAGGTAGTGAACTCTTTGAAAAAATGCCTCAAAGAAATGAGGTCTCATGACTGATGGAATGCCATGAAAATCAAAAATATTTGATTGTCATGGCATTCCATCACCATGAGACTTCATTTCTTTGAGCACGACCCTCATACCTTAATCTATCTGCTACATTTTCATACATGTCTATCAAAGCATTTTATCAAAGCAGTTCATTGCCTTTAATATGGCTAAAAGCCTAAAAGCGGTGCTTTCAAACAAGCTATGGATGCTTAGAAAAAATCTATCAAAGCATAATAGTAAGCAATAGCATAGACAAGG
>VDFB02178742.1:0-42190 GCA_007258455.2 Sequoia sempervirens
GTCATCCAACATACAAGATAATAATTAAAGATGATCATGATAAATTTTATCCAACATAAAGCCTTGTTACCAAGAATTTTATGTTGATAAAATTTATTGATGATCTTGATGATAAATTTTGGTAACATAAAGCCTTGATGTTATCAAAATAGTATCAACATAGTTGCTTTGAATTAGCAAGATATATTTTTCAGCCCCTAGATCTTTCATCTCAAATGTGCTAGAGAGTTGTGCTTTCAATTCTTTGATAATTACCTTGTTGTTACCAATAATCAACATGTCATCAACATACAAGATAACAATTAAAGATGATCATCAATAGAATTTTATACAATGATCTTCCTCCTCCTAAACATAGCCAATTTCAATGCAAAGCATCAAACTACGGTACCACATTCTAGGTGACTGTTTCAATCCATATAAAGATCTCTTTAACCTGCAAAGCAATAATTCTTTTCCTTTTACAACAAAACCATCAGGTTGCCTTATATAAATCTCCTCATCAAGATCCCCATGTAAGAAAGTAGTTTTCACATCCATTTTCTCTATCTCAAAATCACAAGCAACAACAATAGATAAAGGGAATCTAATAGAAATTAATTTAGCAATAGGAGAGAAGATTTTATTAAATTCAACTCCCTCTCTTTGGGGTGACCCGCCCAGCTACTAATGCAGCCCTTGTACCTTTTGAAGTTACCATGCGCCAATTTTCTTTCTAAGATCCATTTACAACCAATGGCCTTTCTTCCTTTGGGAAAACTCTCAGATCCCATGTCTGAAGTATCCCAAAGGAAACCATTTCCTCATGCATAGCTTGTGACCAAAGCTTGTTCTCATCTGAAGAAAAAGCTTCCCTATAAGATCTAGGTTCATCATTAGTACTCATCAAAGCAAATATACAATGGAAATAAGGTGGGCTATACCTATCAACGATATTTTGTTGTCTTGTGGATCTTCTTAAAGAAGGTTCTTCTTGTTCCTCAATATGCTCATCATGAGCATCTATCTCATAACTTTGTGAGATCTCCTCATCCAATCCATCCAATTGTTCTTCAACATGTGCATCTTCATGCTTCTCAATATTTGTCTCAAAATGCATTGTTTGAGAAGTATCCTTCTTTGGTTGTTCTTCTCCTGTATAAGATCTAAATCCCTGAAAATCACATCTCTAGATAAAGTAATTTTTTCAAGTTAGAGGATTCCAAAGCTTGTAACCTTTTACATTTTCACCATAACCTATGAATATGCATTTCTATGCTTTTGGATCCAACTTAGACCCCTTTTCTCTAGGCACATGAACAAAAGCCTCACAACCAAAGATCCTTAAATTTGCAACACTAGGTTTCCTACCTAACTACATTTCACAAGGGGTTTTATCTTCAATAGATGAACTAGGAGATCTATTGATTAAATAACAAGAAGTACTTACAACCTCAGCCCAAAGGCACCGATCTAGCTTAGCACTACTTAACATACTCCTAGCTCTTTCCATTAAGGTTCGGTTCATCCTTTCTACTACTCCATTTTGTTGAGGTGTATATGGAGTAATTTTTGGTCTCATAATTCCTACATGCTTACAATAATCATCAAATTCCTTAGAACAATATTCACCACCATTATCTAATCTCAACACTTTTATCTTATGATTTGATTGTTTCTCAACTAAAGCCTTAAATTCTTTAAACTTATTGAACACATTAGATTTGTTATGCATAAAATAGATCCAAGTGTATCTTGAGACATCATCAATAAATGTGACATAATATCTAGATTTTCCAATAGATTCAATATCCATAGGACCCATAACATCTGAATGAATAATCTTTAATAATCCTTTAGCTTTATTTGTTCCATTAGGAAATGAAGATCTAGATTGCTTTCCAAACACACAATGCTCACAAAAATCATTTTTTCCAATATTATAATCAGGAATACCATCAACCAATTTCTTATTAAGAATGGTCCTAAGACCTTTTTCACCAATGTGTCCCAATCTATGGTTCCACAACATACATGTATTTTCAGATTTAGTTACATTGGATAATTTATTCAAATTGGAGGTATTAAGCTTTAAAAAAATCCCAATTTGAGATCCTTTAGAAACCACCATATTCCCTTTCACCAATGCAGCCACCTTTGTCAAATGTCACATGCATTCCCGAATCATTGAACTTAGATTTAAAAGTAGATTTTTAGCAAGTCTGGAATATGTAAAACATCATCAAGGGTCTTAACCCTACCATCACTGAAACACAACTTTACCTCTCCTTTTCCCACAATCTTTGTTGTGCTATTATCTCCAAAGAAGACATTCCCTCCATCATATGCAATATACTTAGTGAACCACTCCTTGTTAGGAGTCATATGATAGGAGCAACTTGAATCAATAAGCCAAGAGTCATCACTAACAGTTTTACATGAAATGATCAATGCATCATTACCGTCATCCGAGGATTTCTCTGTAGAAGCATCATAACACTTTTTCTTGTTCTTACAATCCTTCTTTACATGTCCTGGTTTCCCATAGTTCCAACACTTTACCTTACTCTTACCAGGGGTTTTAGACCATCCTTTGGACTTACCCTTTCCTTTCTTGTCTCCCTTAGGTTCCTTTTCCTTAGGCCTACCTCTCCTTCAAACATCTTGGGATCCCATTTTAGACTTCCTTCTCATCTACTCTGATAGGAGAGTAGGAATTATATTGTCCATCTCAGGATCTCCACAACTACCATTGATAGCAACAATTAGATTTTCCCAGAAAATTGGTAAAGAACAAAGTAACAAAATGCATTTATCTTCATCTTCTAACTTTACATCTACATATGCTAACTAACTTAGAATCAAATTAAAAGCATTTAAATGATGTAACAAAACCACCATCTTTCATCTTTAAAGAATACAACTATCTTTTCAAATACAACTTATTAGAACCACTTTTGGTTTGATAGATATCACCTATCATTTTCCACAATTTATATGTGGCAACTTCATCTAAAACATTCAAGAGAACAACATCAACAAGACATAACCTTGTGGTCCCTCTTGCCTTATTATCAAGCTTAGCCCAATCCTCACCTGACATTGTTATAGATGGATTTGTCTCATTACAAACAACTAACCACTAATCTCTCTCTTCAAGGAAATCCTCCATTTTTAGTTTCCACATCTCATAATTAGATCCATTGAATCTTTCAATATCTAGACGAGAAGTAGAACTCATTTTAACACACTTATTTTACAAATCTGAAATAACACAATATTAAAAGCTCCTACTATAGCCAAAAACCTTCAAAATTTTAAGAGAAAGGCATCCCAAACCCTAACCAACCATTAGCTCTGATACCAAATGTTGAAAATGAAGGTAATATTGTAGTTTAAAACTTGTAAAACTATGAGACTGGAGATCTAATTAAGTATTCTTTATCACAATTATTTGCGTATGATTAATTTGTTTAGATCAATTTTACCAATTATAGAAAGAGATAGAAGATTGTAGAAGAATGAGACAAGGAGATAGAAGTGACACAACATATACATGGAGAAACCCTTTCAGGAAAAAAATCCACCAGAGTCAATAGTGCTTGTATTATTTAACCTTAGAACAAGATTACAATAATACTGTATCAATCCTTGATTGATATGCTTCCTTGCCTTCAACAATCTTTCCTCACAACTTGCAATAAACTCTCTTAGAACTCTCATACACTTGCTGCAATTAATAGAAAATAAAATGAGCATGTAAACTCATAAGAGTTGTACAATACAAGAGCATAAAACTCCTCACAAAAAAATTATGCCTAGATTGGGCAAGTAGAGTTCCACAATGTAATATGAAGTCAAACCAAAGTCTTCCTCAATTTAGGTGCCCCAAACTGAACACTTAACTGAAATTTGGTCAAGAAGATATCATGAAAAATTCACCTCAAATTTGGCACCCAAGAATGGTGCCCACTTGACTTGAGCCTTGTAAATATCTTCTCATGCAAAAGGTGTTAATAAAGATGCCAACTTGGGTGCCCAAGGTGGTCCCAAGTCAATCTTAGTTAATTGAAACATATCTCTCCACCAATTCATGCAAACATTATGCATTATTGATCATCCCCACTTAACTAAAAGTATCCACCTATTATCTATAATGCAACTCAAGTCATTAGTCATGCAACTCAAGTCAACTAGCATTCAACTCAAAATAACTACATTCAATTGAAGATAACTAAACCATAACTGAACTGAACTAAACTGAACTAAACTAAATTGAATTGATACTAAACTGATACTGAGTTGATACTAAACTAATAGTGCCACTCCACTCATGTAAATATCAATCCCTAATTTGTAGGATCAAAACATGCATTACTGAAGTGTTATCAATCCTCAAAATAGTTAATTGAAGCAAGGTGGGTTCCACCTTCCATGTGGGCACCCCATGTGCTCCTATCTTGTAGGATCTCTTCTTGGACGTCCCCACATGTTCCTATCATTTAGGAATAATCACAAATGTCAATTTACATGTTCATTTCATTTGAATTTAATATCTTTCTAATCCTAGTGTTGGGGAACACTTTCCAAGGGCTTAGGAGATACATGAAATATGTTTAGGATTGCAATTAAATGGAATCCTATTCCCAACAAAACATTCCCATGGGTGTATGGTCATTGTTCTATCACTTGTATGGAAAGAGGAACTCTAAGATCCAAATTTTAAATGTGTGGACATGACTTAGGAAAACTAATATTTCCCAATGTCATGTGGATTTTCTTAAGGCAATGACAACCAATTATGATGAGAACATAAGAGAAATTAGCTGCAGATGGTGGTATTCTCATTAACATTGACAAGGAAGCTATGTTTGAAGTTTTAAAATTGAACCTAGATGTGTGTAAACCAATTAAATTTGATACTTTTGATAAAAAGTATCAACAAGACAAGCAATTTTAGAGCGTTCTGGTTGCCCTAGCACAAGAATAAGGGTTTTAATTGAAGATCAATTAGAATTACCCCAAATGAGATAGAACCCTTCAAGCTTGATAGCTTTGAAAATTATTTTGTTAGGACCTACTATGCTTTGTGCTAGGTCCTTTGGGAGATAAACATGAGAATATTCTAGTTCATCTTATGTATATGGTAACTAATATCCAGAACCTCCTGTTTAATGATGAATATGATTATGCATCTTATGTTACAAATTCCATGCATAAACAATTGGTGGACCTTAAGAGGAGCCACACAATTGCTAATTTCATATGGTACTCCTTGTATCATATGTTCTTATTTGCAAGGAAGAAAGAATGGAATCCTGCACTAAAAATTTGTGATAATGATGGTCAAGAAAATGAGATCCCAGTCCAATATTGGACACATGTGTGGGATGTAAATTGTGAACAAGAAAAAATTGTTATTTTCAAAAATCATTTTGTACGAAAGTTGTCACTTTTGCAGGGTTCAATGGTTAGGTTGTCAAAGGAGATCTTGGATTTCTTAAGGCCTTTAGAAGGGAGGCCTAAGCTAGGTATTAAACATAATTGGGGAGATTTCTATCTCCATTCAGACTGCACAGTGGTGAGAATATATGGATTCCCTGTCAGACCTCACATATTTCCAAGATTTGTGCCTTTGAGAATTTCATTTTTGGAAGTTATATGGAAATTGATGGAATCTCATAAGTTTCACTTGGGAGGTCAAAAGAAGGGCTCTTTCTTCCCATATTTGATAGTTTTTGCTGATTTTAGAATGAATAGATAAGGTTTTGATAAATTATACCCTAAATTGAACAAGTGTAAAATGGCTCAGGAGGAGGCAAGAATTTTTGATGTTGAAGGATTTATCAATCAACTTAGGGTAAGCATTAAAAGGTCATCCTATGCACACAAAAAAATATTTTAATGAAGACTTGATCATAAACTACAAGGATGACAATGAAGTAAGTGAAAGAAAGGTGAAATGGATAGGATTTAGGAAGTCTAAGTAGGAGAAGGGAAATAAAATTGAAAATTATTAGGGAGCCTACGTTGAGATCACTAACCCAATTTTGAGGATTCAAAATTTTTTATAGAATATTGATAGAATAGTTGGGGAATCTCCTTCAATAGAGGAGAGGCCTTCATATCAACCTCCTATCACTAATCCATTCATTTATTCTTTTAAAAGAAGGCCCAAGGGGATTGTAAGAAGAGAGAAAATTCAAAACTCTCCCCATCCTACAACAACACCTCCATCACCACAACAGGCCCCCTTTCTTCTCCTAATGTAATCATTCTTGATTTCCCTCCAAGGGAATAGTCTCCAAAAGAAGGATAATCAACCAATCATCATTAGTGGACTACCCCATTGGTCCTTATGAGGAAGAATATTTGGAGGTTACCAATGAAGAGGTAAGCAAAGAAATTCCTTCCCCCCAAAGGGATCAACAATTGAGATTACCTCAAAATAGGCTAGGTGTGAATATATTGGGGGGAGAGATAATACAATTGACATTAGGAATGTGGCTTTCCAAATATTTATGGATGATAATGAGTTTGTTAAAAGTCAATAATTTTCTGAATTTGTTTTAAGAACTAGAAGAGATGAGCACATTGTGAGACTTGAAGAAGATAAAGCTAAGCTCCCAAAGGAGCAATATGAGGAGGTCTCCCAAAAATTACTTACATGAATGAGGGAAAATGTTAAGAAAATCACCTTAGAAGAAGAGAGAAGAATAGTTAGGGATAGTGGAATCTTGCTTCTCCTTGAATGGGATATAGCTTCTAAAATTGCTTTGGATACAATTAGGAAGCAAGATCAATAAGTCTTCTCCTTCGAAGATCAAGCAATTGTAGTTTTGTTAACAGGGTTCAACCCCAGGTGGGAGACCCTTGCTCTATGGGCCCTTTCCCTAAATAGATACAAGCCACTTGTTGTCAAGTCATCCCAAGATATCAAGGGTGACTCGATAATAAAAAAGAGTATATGATACTTCTGCTGTGGATGTTGCAACATTGGTAGTTGAAAGTGCAAGAATCTTAAGTGATATTGTGTAGGATCACCCTCGTAGGTCTTGTAGAGCATAAAGTGTAGAGGAAAAGTTAATTCTATATCTTTTCCTATTCATTGGCCAACCCCTTAAGATAATTGATCATACAAATCAACTATTATTTAGAGTTTCTTGAAAACTAGTTGGGAATTTAAAAATAACCAACATGATCAATAGAAGGAATATTTGCTAGACTAAACACAAGTTGATAAGAAATTGATCTAAATTAATATTGCTAGGACTTGTGGTTCCTTTAAGGAATGATCCAATATGTCTATATGGATAGGTGAATAGTATGAAATCTCCAAGATATATATTTTTGTTGGAGTCTTGTTGAGATGATATAGGAATTCATATTGGGTGACTTTTTGGGAAGATTAAGAATCCCCTTAGATAGTAACTTGACCATGCTTAGTGGTGATAAAAAAATTGAGATTATTAATGGTAATGGTGTTAATATATGGGTAATCTTGCTCAATGTGACCTACTACTAAGTTATATGAGAGAGATGACTTATTGGTCTTGAAATTATCTGCATGATTATTTTGAGATGATCCTTTGTTTGATATAGAGGGTTGGTTTTTATAATGCTTAGGAAATGAATCCTAATAGATGCATAATTTCTTATTAGGAGATGACGATACATGACCTTTCACTTTGATTCCATTACAATTGATGAGATATTGGATATAGTTTTTGAGTTTCATGTATTTTAACATGAAAAGGCCTTTTATGCAATGGTGCTCACAATATTTTTGTTCTTTGTACCATGCACATTTGGGTGTATCATCATCAAAGGATTTTTTTGTGTGGAAATTTAATTAGGTTTGCATGAAATATTTTTTGAAATACAAATTAAATAGGTTACCCCAAGGAAGTATACAATTTTGGATAATTTGGAGATTTTTATTGTCCTTGTGGTATGATAACATTTATTTGTGGTTGGAAATTTTGGAAATTAGGATTTATTTTTTCATCCACTTGTTATTTATTTTGTGTTAGTTTGGAGTCAATTATCCCATCATTAACAACATTTTTATTCTTAGCCCAAAAGCATGGTTTTTCATTGTTTTAAAAATTACTTATATTTGTCTTTCATATGGATTTTGACCAAATCTTTGGTAATGACAACCAAATCTTTGGTAATGACAACAAAAATCTTTGGTAATGAAAAAATTATCAATGGTTACCCACTTGTCAATAATTTTTTCAAAAGTGGATACACATGGACTTGCAAATGAAAATTCATTTCAATATTAAGCTTTGTGACAAAAATATGAAAGTTGTATTTTTCATTATGGGAAATGAGAAGCAACTAGTGAAAGTACTCTATCATTGAAGGATTAAATTTTTCCCCATTTCATTGTTTGGAATTAGATAGATAAAGCATAGTTAACTCATGCTCAAAACTATAGGATAAATAGGTTACACATTTTTCCACTAGGTTGGAAATGTTTGAATTTTTAATTCCCCTAACATAGAATTTTAACAAAGATTGATTTGTAGATTGTATTCAATACACATCAATATAGGACACAAAGATAGTACTCCAAAATATTAGTAAACTCTATAATTTCATTCACACATATGATAAATCAATTACAACTCACAACAATGATCCAAAATGATACCCAAGATTACCATAGATCAACAATAACATTACTAACTTCCTTACAAAATTATTGAAGCTCAAATGTAGTACAAGAATGAGAATTCCCTTAGGAACCAAAGGGATTTCATCCTCTAGTCCTAGTGAACATTGGGTTTTAGTCCAATGAACACAAACTCTGATGAGTTTTTGTCCACAAAAGGAATTAGAACACAAGTGTTCACAAATACAAGAGAATGACATAATAATTTGATACCCTTACATGAATTTACTTCCTCAATTTATATGCTAACAATTTCCCTTAAGTAATAGGTCGGCTTTGAGCCAAAATGGTGCCAAAGTCCAAAATTTGAATTTCCAGCACAATACATTAGGTCAGCCTTAAGGCCAAGGTAGATTCCTTTGGAATTATCACACCATCCTATGGATCCATCCATATTATTTCTTGGTCCCTTCCTACTTCTTGAATTTTTTTTGTTTCTATCGCATGATCTAGAGGTGTCTTATCCTTTAGGCCTTCTGAAGTGGGTGCCAGTTGACTAGCACAATCATCTTTTGATAGCAATATCTTTTTGGTACCTAATAAATTTCTCTTAAGATTTGGATATGATGTGCAAGTGTCATTATAGGTGCTATGTTCCAAACTACAAGCTGAAATGTGCTCTTGTGGAGGAATGTAGAGGGATTCCTAGAATCAATCCTGAGCTGGTACAGTGAGCCTAAACTGGCGATCTTATAATGGCAATATGTTTCTGGAATATGATATGTTTTCCTTGAGTTATGGATATGATGTGAGGCCATTATTAAAAATTTTATATTCTAAATCGCAAGCCAAAATGTGCTCTTGTGGAGGAATGCAGTAGGATTCCTGGATTCCACTCTCCAATTGTCTTTCTAGAAAAATGGACATGAAAAATCCTCCCTTCCAAAAATTGCTTGTCCTTAAGCAATGCAATTTTGGATGCTCAAGGATTTTAGGCCCTTCCTAGGTGGCATCTTCAATTGGAAAATCCTTCCAATGGACAAGATACTTAGTTATATTTTGGTTCCTTAGATTTTTTACCCTAGTATCAACCTTAACTTCTGGAGTAAGGATGAGTTTCCCCTCATCATCAAGTGACGATAATTCAACAATAGGATATATATTAAACCCAAAAACCTTATTCAAACATGAATCCTGGAAGACAATATGGATGTTGTCTTTCAAAAGCTCCACCTCTTAAGCAACTTCTCCAACTTTCTAGATTATCTTATATGGCCCATAAAACTTAGGCTTGATCTTCTCTACTCCACCTTTCTTGATGGACTGCATATCCCACCTGAAATGACCTTTTTGTGCATTTCCTATCTACATAGATCTTTTTATTACTCTAGGAAACTTGCGGATGATCCTTGAGAGTTCTCAAAATATCTTGACTTTGATTCACTAAATCACTCATTGTCGAAACTCTAATGTTTGTGAGAACTAGATTTGGAAAGGTTAATACATCATATCCATAGAGTGCTCTAAATGGAGACATGCTAATGGAAATGTGATGAGTTGTGTTGTAGAAATATTCTCCCAAATGAAACCATTTTATCCAAGTTTCCTACTAATTAGTGACATAATTCCTCGAGTATCCTTTCAACTACTTGTTCACAATTTAGTTTTCCCATTAGTTTGGGGGTGATAGCTCATGCTAGGGGTGAGCTTGGTCCCTAGAAGATGGAATAACTCTTTCCAAAAAGTGTTGAGGAACTGAATGTCTTTATCATTGACAATGTCCTTGGATATCTCATGTAACCAAAAAAATTCTTTTAAGAATAGTTCTACCACTTGTGGAGATTTATAGTCACTAGAAATGGAAAATAAATGAGCATACTTAGTCAATATTTCCATTGCAAGATTGATATAGTCCTTGTCTTTCACTTTGGGAAACTCAGTGATGAAATCCATGGAGATACTCAACCATTTGTGCTTTGGAATGAGAAGAGGATGCAGTACCTCGACTGAAAACTCGTGTTCCCCCTTGTTCTACTGACATGTGATGCACTCCCTGTGTAGTGTTGAAAATTGTCGCCCTTGAAAATTTCACACTATGTTTTGCTCCCCCTAAATTATTTAGCCTAATTGACTCCCTAATTTCCTAAATTATGCATTTTGAGGCCTATTTTTACCATTTTATAACAAATTGCAAGAATAGAAAAATCACATTTATTTAATGTTTTTCCCCTAACACCTAAATACCCAAAAAATAGGGCCAAGACTAGGATGCCCTTGGGAAGCTCTGTCTCCCTATTTTTTCGAGCTCAAAATTTGAATATGTTATTGTCAGTATTTCACCATTTGAAATTTAGGTTTCTAATGTTCGCTATTGTGATCTAATTTTCAAGAAATTAGCATAATCACATATAAATACCTAGTTATTGAATCATTTGAAATCTATCTAGAAAATCATTAGAGAGATTACTATCAAGAGCACTATCAAGCAAGTCAAGAGCAACATTTCAATGATTTGTTTCAACAATTCAAGATGCAAGCATCATGTAAATTTTTATGTGAGTTCATGCATGTTTATGTTATCATTGTTTGTGAAGGCTAACCCTCTTGTAGGTCTCCAAGAAGTTAAATTAATCAAGAAAACAAGATTGAAGACCTTGAAGTGATGTGCATGACTTTAGTCCTTCAATTAAGCCATTGAAGGGTGGTGAGTTGCATCACTTTGTTGATTCATCATTCCTTCCTATCATTTATCATTTCATCATTAATGTATTTCCATTGTGGAAGTGGAAACACTAACACAGGGTTTGACTAAGGAAAGCCCCTAAATGGCACAACATTTCTTCTCTTTTTGAATGTGCAGATTTTAGGTTTGGAGAAGGTTAAAGGAAGTTTGAAGATCATTTATTCATTATTGCATTCAAATCCCTACACCTTTTCAACTCACGAAAAATCACATAATTATTTGGCAATGATTTGACAAGTTAGCAAGAAAAAACAAGAGTCTTGGATTGGACATAAGAAGATTGTAAAAATATAAGTACTCCTACAAGGACATAGACGCCTTTGGGCACCTCTGTCCTCATATTCAAACTAAAATCAAACTTTCAAGAAAGGCACACAACACTCTGCCCTTATCAGGTCTACCTACTAATCCTTGCTATAGTTTTTCAATTATCGTAATGTTGTAATTTTTATATTAGGGTACATAGTCTAATTAGGTTAATAAAGGAAAATCAATTCAAATCCATTCCAAGACTCAAAAAGATGCAGATCCAGGTCTGATTGGCTCACCTTCATGGTTGAAAGTCAATCTAATCACCTTAGTGATCTCCATCTTAATGAAACCCTAGAAAAAGGCCACAAACACATATTAACCCTAATTTTTATACATTAAACTTAGGCTTCCCATTTTTCTTTGTTTCATTTTGGTGAACCTGACCTGTTAACATCATATGCCTTCTAAAAATTCACCTTGGATCTAAGTTTTGTATTGCATTGTTCACTTAGGGTTTCATTTTTGCATCATTAAAAAATAAAATAAAATGCATATCATATTACATAATAGGCTACATTAGGATTTACTTTAGTCATTTAGATAATATTTACATTCAATCAAACTTGCATTCACAATTGTCATTTGTTATTCAAACATTGTTACACATTTGTATTTGAGTCACACTATCTTAAATTTAGAAAATTATGGAGAAATATTGAATTTCAGACTTGTTTGCACAAATACACATAAACCCTAAGAAGTATAATAAACATTCAAACTTTTAGTTTCTAGAAGCTCTATCAAGGACATAGGTGCCCTTGGGCACCATTGTCCTGCTACACTTGTATCAACAAAATTTTGCACAATCCTTTGTACCTGTGTCTTTAGTCTATTTTTTCTTGCAGATCACTGATTTGGAATTCTTAATTACGTGCATTTAGGTATATTTCATATACCTAATTTTTTTTTTAAAAAATGTGCATTGTTTTCTTTCAAAATTGCATCAAAATCATCATTTTTACACTTCTACATTTTAGATCTAAAAATTGCATTCAAAATTTTCATTTATTGTTAAAAACATCTTCAACATAGTGGCACACTTGAATTTTGAATCACATTAGCATAAACTGAGTAAATTTTGGAACAATAATTCACTGTCAGACCTTTCTACAAGAAGACCTGAGATCCTTAAACAATATACTACATAATCAAATTTTGAAACTAGAAAAAATCTATGCAAGACATAGGTGCCATATGGAAACTTAGTCCACTTATGGAAACTTAGTCCTACCATTCTGAGCTTAAATTCACTATGCAAAATATTTTCACTAGTCTCTGCTTAGCTTTGGCATTAGTTTTCAAATATTAGTCTTGTAATTGTCTATTTTACTAAAAACATTGCTAAATTGATTTGTAGGGCATAACATCATGTTCTCATTGCAATAATATTTTATTTTCATAATGCATGTTCTATTGTCAGATCTTGTTAAGAACTTCAAGGATTTTTTTATACAAGCATGTGAAAATGAGTTTATTTCTCCTCTTTCATTATTTTTCATTGATCCCTTTCCCACTATCTCTCCTAATTGTGAGAGTATCTTGGTGCAAGCGAATGAAATAATTGACTTATTTCTGAATATCACTTTGCCTAATCTTAATTCATCTTCCAACATCTCCCCTACTTGTGAGAATGTGTTGGTACAAGGGGATGCAATAATTGACAATCATGACAATCATAGTTGTTCTTCTCTTGATACCTCACTTACTTGTGAAGAAGGTATCTTGGTGTTAGAGGATCCAATCATTGAGCATCATGAGGGTCTTGTTTGTTTCTCTCCAAATACCTCTTCTTCTTGGGAAGATATTGTGGCATAGGAGGATGAAATCATTGATAAATTCCTTTCAAAAGATAGTAAGATGGATGACATAGATGAAGATACTAAGGTGACATTAGAGCACCCCTCAATAGAAGAACACAATTGGCTATTAGATCTCCTTTATTAATTGGACCTCCTAAAAATACTTTAGTAATTGGACCTCCTAAAGGTATTCTAATTATTAGACCTCCTAAATCACCTCGTATTATAGGACCTTCTAAACCTCATGGCCATATCCTAAAGTTTGCAAAACAACTCACTAGTAATCATGTGTTGAAGCAACTGAGTTATCACAAAGTTTCTCACACATATAACACTAGAAACAATAAGCAACTAAAACAATTGCCAACATCCATCCCATTACCTCAACCATATCTCCCACCTAGACCTAACATTCCATGATGTAGTGGTAAAGAATTTAATCTCGTTGAGAAAATTTGTACCACTCTTTCTAAGATCTCCTTGTGGGATTTAATTCAAAAATCACATGTTTATCATGGCATGTTTCAAAATTCTTTGAATTTTTTTTCTATCCATTTTAGTGCACAATGAAATGATGTAGTAGCCTTGCTTGAGGGTATGAATTCAATTAATGTGTTATATGTTCTTTCATCAAAGTGAGTTACCCACTTTGGAAATGCAAAAATAAAATAATGCCTTGATGATAATGGCTAGTATTAACAAGATTGGGACTAGGCATACCCATATTGACAATGGTTCAGAGCTTAATGTTTGTAGTGCTAACATTTTGGAAAAAATTAGAGTAGATAAGACTAAAATTCAACCAGTTGATTTGTCTATTTGTGGTTTTGATAATGTGGGAAAACAACCACTTGGTGTAATAACATTACCTGTCAAAGCCAGTAAGGTTGTGTTGTAAACTCCCATCCACATCATGTCCCATGATCTTTCATATAATCATCTTTTTGGTAGACCATGGATTCATGAGATGGAAGGAGTTCCTTCAATGCTTCATCATTTGATGAAGTATATATACAAAAATAAGGTTTACATGATAAAAGCTGACCCAAAATTTGAAAATTGTTTATAAACTGAAACAAGAGTAGAGAGTCCTTTTAGAACTTTGATACCAACTTTAAAAGTGGAGCCTTTTTAGAAATTGAAGACAAATATGAGTGTATTTCATCCATGACCAAGTTTTTAGATGATGATTGGGAATTGTTATATTTTACACCTACATTCATGGGGAATACAAGATTACACCATCAAAATTAGAAAAAGAGAAAGAGGTTGCAATGATATCAACACAATCTATCAATGAATCGTGAAAAACATCCACAACTTCTATCAAAGAGGAAAAAAATTACACATCTACATATGATGAAAGTGAATATGAAAAACCACCTTCTTTGAAAGAAATGGAAGCCATTTATGAAAGAGGTTATCAATTATTGAAATAATTTGGCTATAATGGAAAAGGATGTGGTGTAAAAGAACAAGGCATCTATGTCCCTATAGAGCTCAATACGCAAGAAACAACAAGGGGTATTGGTTATTGTCCTTAAAAAATATTGAAAAAATCACTTAATCATACAAGAGACAAATAGCATTAGTTGTTGCTCCTTACCATGTGGTAGTTGTAGTATCACAACATACTCACTACCATGCATGAGGGTATAATCTAGGATTTATGCAATCATATTTCATCTTGCAAGGAGCAACACATCATCATCCATATGGTCTCATCCTTGTCCCTATACCTGGGGGGAAAGGGGTTAGGTAGCCCTGTGTAGGTGCATTCCTTCTAGCAAGGGATCCCTTTGTTTCTCCTTAAAATATTAGTGTAGCAAGTACACTAATATTTTAAGAGGCAGGCATATAGTCCCTTGTTCATTATTTGCATGTGAAATGCTCCCTTTTTAGTGATGATAACACACAACTCTTAGGAAGTGTGATCTTCTGATGTAGGAGCATCTAGGGTGTAAGAGTAATCTTGCATCGCCCAAAAAAATTATTGTCTTTTCAATAAGGGCTAAATTTGATAGGGTTACGATATTTAGTAAGTTTGCATTTATGCACATTGGATACAAAATATTACACAGACCTCCAGAATGGTGAATAAATCACTTCAATATCATTTATCATTTGTGAGATATTAGAATTTTAAGTTTCAAAAATCCTCTTAAAATATTCAAAGTCAAATTTGAGGCCCTTAGAGGCTCCAGATGGGCTTGAAAATTGGCAAAAATCCTAAGTAGTCTACCTTAAGGTACTACTTTACGGACATGCACCTTCTTGAGAGATTTTAGAAAAGGTATTATAATTGATAATCCAATGGTCGAATACAAAATTATGACCTTGCGAAGTTGTACTACTAAATTGGGATAAAATTTTGAAATATATTCTTGTGGGGGTTACACTTTCTAGAAGATTCTAGGGAGGTTACACATTCCGGATAAAGGATGTGAATGGGGGTTACAGAAGTGGGGCAAAGCAGCATATATGGTGGCTCCGATTTACAAATTTATGTAATTAGAAATCCCATGCAATGGCAATTGTAATGTAATTTCATTTTTCATTCCAGTGATAATTTCATGTTGTAATGTGGGTCTATGAGAAAAGATGCCCCACAAAGAAGTCGTGGTGGGAGAAATGCTGAGGTAACAAAAGAGGGTTTTAGAGCTCTCTTGAGACAAGTTCAAGCACTGCAAGAGGAGCTATGTAGATGAGCTAATGTTAGAAGAAGAGATGAAAGTGATTACGAGGTTGAAAATGAAGAGCCATTCGCAAAAGAAGCACAAGATGTAATAGATCCTAGATAAGTCAAACTGCTTAGGGCCATTACCAAGATTGGAAAGGTCAAAGATAGAAGTTTTAGCTTTTTTTAGAAACCTTAATCAAGAGGAGTTGATCAATTGGGTCAATGAAATGGAAGATTATTTTGAGTATGAGGAAATAAAAGATCCGAAGAGGGTCAAATTTGCAAATTCCAAGCTAAAAGGCCATGCTAGCATATGGTGGTGTAGACACTTAAAAATGTCCTGAATGATATCATGCACTTGAATC
This sequence comes from Sequoia sempervirens, assembly GCA_007258455.2. Lineage (NCBI taxonomy): Eukaryota > Viridiplantae > Streptophyta > Pinopsida > Cupressales > Cupressaceae > Sequoia > Sequoia sempervirens. Next base: position 16,502 of record VDFB02178742.1, read on the forward strand.
TGATATGTACTAACATTATTTTGTCCTAAAAACCATCCTCTTTTCGCTTAATTGATTAAATTAGCCTAGCTATTTAATTAATTGCATCATTTTCATCTATTAATCTGATTAATTTAATTAGGTTGATTCACCCCCTTTCATGCTAACATTTCATCCTATTAAATTGAATACATCAAATTATTTAATTTAATCCTTGAAGTCCTCTTATTTAATTAAATAACCCTAAGTTATTTAATTAAATATCATAACACTTTCCCCTTTTCATTAAATCATTTATTTAATGAATACCATATAATTCCCCTGATTTGCATAATTGAAACTTTATTTAATTATCAAATTACTGATTAAATCTAATCCTCCCACTTGCAAGAGAATATTCCTCCTTTGCACATTCCTCCAAAAGGGGAATATTGCCATGGAATATTCCTTTCCCTTTGCAATTAAATTTGGTTTTAATTAACTAAATATCTAATTTTCCTCACCCATGAGAATATTCTCTTTCTTCACCCATTTGAAAAAGGGAATTTCCTTTTTTGCAACAAACTTTCAACATGACTTCTTGTGCAAGTTTTGAAAGTGTGTTTGTTTGGATGAATGCAAGCCCTTGATTAAATAAAATCTTGCATCCTCAACCCTTAATGGGAATCCATGATCCATGCCTCCATCTTCCTTCCTTTTTGACTATTGATTAAATTTTTCAATCTTAGCCCTTCATTTATCATTTGTCTTCCTATAAATAGGTCACTATTTGGAGACAAATGGATCCATCTTTTAATAGTAAACTCATGCTATTAAAATCACTCTCATATTGCACTCATATTTCATATTTTAAAAGGAATTTTAGGTTGATTTCTTGCATCATATTAGCTTAGCTTCTATTAATGGCTTCCATGGTAACATAGGTGCATCCATTTAGCATATTTCATTATTAAGGTTTTAATCTTTTGAGCTTAAAATCCATTTAGAATAGCTTTGCATACACCCATATCGATCATCTTAGCATAGATCATGCTAAAATAGCTTTCATCATGTTAATTTAGCTTTTATATCATATTTTCATACACATCTCTCATCAGTTTCGTCGATTATCTTCAATAGAATCGATCGAAACAAACTCATTTATCCACAAGATTGGGAAAGGGAGGCCATTCCACATCAATGTGACACCACTCTCCCAATAGGATAAGTTTCAATGGATTAGAATAGGTGTTTATGAAGCTTTCATATTTTAATATGTTAGTTTTAAAGGATTCTTAGTTTAGTTTACATTGAATGATCTTATTGGACTGGTGTTTTAGTGGCTTAATTATATTTTGAATCCTCATGGATCAAATGTAGTCAGCCTATACTAAGCCGTCGGTCATATTTTGGCACTAAAAGGAGGGTAGTCTTGATCAAATTTAACAAATTTTTCTCTCAAATTCCATTTTTTTGGTTTTGTAAATACAACGACGCTTTTGGAGGCTACAACGATGCCTTTTCCAGGAATCGCCATATAGCGACACTCTTTTCTACAAATACATCGATGCTTAATTAAATCATCGACATCTATTAAAAATTGTGATGCTAATACTTTTTGTAGGTATCAAAGATTTATAAACAACGATGCCACCCCAAATAGCGACGATATTGTCATCTCTGTTTTACTATAGAGCGACGCTTTTTCTCACCAGAGCGATGCCTTTTTGAATTATGGCGACACCATCGTAAACAATGATGCTATTTACTTGTAAGCAAAAACAGTGACTGAATTTTAGCATGTGCTTTATTTTTTTTAATTTTATTTGCTCTTAACATGTCATTGACTTCTGGCTTTTGTTTTTTTAGGATAACTAGTTTTGTAGGTTTGGACAACAAAATTTGAATTGAAGGAGCATATGATCATTTCATTTTATAATTGTAACAAGTGTTTCGACACTTATGGGGCAATTATAACCCATTTATGATGATTTATTTCATGTTTTAAGACCAAACTAGATTTCTTTTGGGCTTTGAAATGAATGTTAAAATTGGTTAAAACTGAACCCTCACATCATTATTCTTGTTGGTTTAAACTTGAACAACACAATCCCAACACTTCAAATTGGTGCTTAAAACAAACTCATTTTGCTATGATGGATTAAAATGAACATGTATCTAAATTGCTTGAGTATGCTTGTTGTGGGTATCCAATCCCCTTGTGCTTCGTGTGATATTGGGTGAAGAGAAACACACAAGTATACCTTTTCTTCTTGGAAGCGCTTATCCTCTCCCCTTGTGCATTTTGGAAATCTTGGGTGATGAAAAGCATTTTACGCTTCAAACATGTGTTACCTTTAGAAGGGCCTGCCTCCCAACTTGTGAGAGGGAATGACCCAAGTGGTGCTTTCATTTTGGTCTGCTATATAAATAATTGATTGTGACAAAATTCATTTACCGAATAGTTGTGGTTGTCCCATACCAACGAATGTCTCCCTTAGTATCCTTGTGATGTGTTAAAACCATTAGATATTTCTAAGGGTTAGAAGGCCTCCTAATTGAGTGAATCGCCGCATGTATGGAACTATTTTATCCCAAATATGGTCATTAAAATCCTTGTTTGTAGTGGCTAACCAAGTCTAATTCCAAAACGTATACTAAGGTAGTGCATTAGAGTAGCATCGCTCCAAGAAGTTACTTACCATGTCCAATTTTTTATTGAGACAATAAAGAAAATGGGGAAGGGACTCCTTTGCTTGGCATGTCAAGACGTTAAATTTTCTTGACATAGCCTATTTGTCCATTTCATCTTCATGAATTAATCATCTCTTCTGATGATGGTAAGCCTACTAAGAAATACGTACCTACTCTATCTAGGATTGTAAATGCTTGAGAGTCAGTTTAACGCTTGCTTGGTTCCAAAACAATTACAAGCAAACATCAACAAGTCTTTTCAAAATTTCAAACCATTTGGTCTAAGTATGGACACCCTTTGAAAAAACCTTGATATTGATGCTTGTCCTAAGGATTTATTCTTAGAGACTTCTAAATATTTTGGTTTACATCTCAATCCATACTTTCCAAAGTAAACCTAGGCAACTATGCCCTTAACTTCATCCTTTTCACAAAATGGACTTTGTGAAATGAATGATATTTTTGACATCTTATAGAAATTTAGTTTGAAAATTAATCAAGACAAGTGTTTGTGGTAAAAATAAACTCATTTAAGCAAGATAAATTGAAAAATTGAACCCCACGTGACCATTTGGCATCCGATCACTCAGGTTGAACAACCAAATCTTACGTCCACTATCATTCAACCAAACTTTGAACTAATTTAGGGAGAACAAATGGATATAATTAGTAGTTAGAGAAGCTTTACTTTTGAAACAAAGGGAACACCAATTCAGTGGAGAAACGTAGCAAACATCTTAGATGAACAAGAGGAACAAGTTGATATTGTGGTCGGAAGTCCCATATTACCACTTCTTGCATGGCAATAAATATCCTCTTTTTCATAGTATTGGGCTTCTCTAAATGATCTCTTCCAAAATTAAAACCCCCAAGAGAAGGTCTACATGTTGTCACTTCAAACTTAGGAATCATTGTCAAAAAGTTGTCAAGAGACACCTTGTGGCTCTCTACCACAACAGGAAAATTTTGGTAAGGAATTTTTGTAGACGAGTTTCAATGAATGATCTAGACATGTATGCCCGATATGAACCCCTCATTTAAATCAAAATTGGTCTTTTGGATTGAGTTACTTCTAGGGTCAAGCATATTTCTCACTACCTTGGTCTTTTCAAACAAAAGGTTCACTCTAGGTCAACATTGGATCAAACAACTTCATCCATCCTTCATCATATTTTCATCCTTCACTTATCTTTGTAAAAATTTAAACACAACAATTCTTTTTGACTTAGACATTTATCAACCCAAACCCTAAATTCGCTACTTTATATGTGAAATGAATCCTTTTCCATGCACCTAGTTGAGTTAGTTATCATCTTTGGACTAGTTTATCTTGAAGGTCACAAGTCTACCCTAAAGATTCACAAGTTGATAAAAATCCTTTATCCAAACATAAAACAATCAAACTTAAGTCAAAAGTGTTATCCAAAAACGTTTGCAAAAATCACTTCCCACATCATTCACATTTTCATCTCCCATTATCATAATTTCTCCAAAAAGACTTAGAGCATCCCTTTTACCTAGATTTGAGTCAACTAGAGAGTTTAAACATTAAAAATCTCAACACAACTCTCCCATAGGTGGCCCAAAATTTATGGTAAAGACAAGATCACAATGCAAGAGAATCATGGAGAAAACCAAAGTCAAATTAACCTCAAGTGATCCCAATCCTCAAGAATTTGATTCAAGAAGTCAAGTTACCCCATCACAAAAACCCTCATCTCCATTAGGGCCATATGAGAGAAGATGTTACAAACAACCCATTTGGACTTACTAAGGAGGAAATCAGGGAGTAAAAAAAAGAACATCAAGCCTTATAAAACGTGTCTCCAATTTCCCCATCTTTTGTTGTGCAATCATTGACACAAGGCTTGACTTCATCCATAATTCAAACGACTCCATCTCTAAGACTGAATCAAACACCCATTCCTAGTATTGCAGCTAGTCTTTCTAATGACTTTGGCCATACTTTTTCATTGGAAAGTAACACACTTGTGGGTACCCTAAACACCAATCCATCTCAAAACACCATTTGGACACCAACATTTGGCACTCCTACCATACCCGAACACCTCTTACATCAAAATAAACCACTTACACTTCATGAATCCATGACAACATCAACATACCAAGGGCACCCATCTTCATCCATCTCCACAAGTACCACAAGTGTTCCAACATCACGCAAGGTAGTATAGGCCAAGTGTCTCAAATAGACCAATAAGGGAAATCCAAAACCCTTATGCAAAGTAAACCCTTAACACAAATAGGGACATATTTATCCAACCCCCCAATTGGTTCATCCATACCATTGGTTTCACAAAAAACATCCATCCCATCCATCATCAACCTAAATCAAAACAAGCCATTGGTCACAAATCCCATCAAAACATGCAATACCTTGGCCACATCCCTAACACAAGGAAATCCCCAAAAGGAAAATTAGATCTGGGAAACAATTCTCCTAATGTCAATATCTCAAGGAAGAATGCAAAGTACTTTTAAATTTTCAATTATAGTCAAGTTGAGATGCACTAAGAAACAGATTACAGAAACAGAGTATTAGACAAACACACATGAACACCAGATATACGTGGGAAAACCCTTACGGGAGAAAAACCCACCACACCAAGAGAAATCACTTTGTATTACAATAATCAAAATTACATACAATTCCAGACTTATCTTTTGGTGTCATTATACAACAGCATTCATCATGAACATTCTTTGAATAGAAACATCCAAGTTATAGCCTTTATAGATTTTAAATCCTTTACTGATACAGTTTTAATTCTTCACACTTCACTGTTGATCAAATTACTATCCAACCCCAAAGCATCTGTAACTTCCAACTATATCCATGGTGTTCCCTGACTGTTGAGATTTCTCACAGAACTATCGCACTGAACCAACTACTAACGGTTCACTTTTGGCTTCCTCTATTCGTCCACGAGATTCCACGTATGACAGTCAGACGGTTAATAGAATTTGTAATGCACTGGCATCTCGGTGAGACACTAACAATGTCTCACTGATGCCACATATACTTCATATTGATGTCGCAAAAATCCTCTATAGTCGCCAAGATGTTATATTGAGCTCCAAGAGATACACCGAGCATCACATAGTCGCCTTGATCTGTAAAACTTACGCTAGAAGGTCATAACAAGTCACTAAGGTTGCAGAAGTCCCCAAACCCTCACGAGCACGGTAAGTGACCAGAGACTCCACTTCTATCACCAAGTTCCTCTTGAAAACTTGAGTTACGTGGAACATACACAGTGGCGGACAATCGGCTTTCACCGAGACATCATACTGAGATCCATATGTTTCACCAATGACCAACTGTCGCCAAGAGCTACCCCGATAGCCATCAACTATTGGCAAGACATTCGCCATCGCTAAGAGGTTTCTCCGATAGCTTTAAGTTATACCGAAGGCTTCCAACACAACGAGCTATCGGCAAGACATTTAACTCTCGCTAGGACTTCTCACCAACCCTGCCAAGTCACTCCGATGATCTACCTTTGACTCTCTGTCGGTAAGACATTTATATATCGCCTAGACTTCATAACAAAGTATTAGTGTTACACCGATAACTCCCAAGTGTATCCCTGTCGGTATGACATTCACTGTTCGCTAAGACGTCTTCTTGAAACATTAGGGTTATCCCGAAGACGTCAATACATACATTGTCGGCAAGAGAATAACACTTCACTGAGACATCTTAGCGAGAACCTTTAGTTTCACCAAAGATCACAGTCTCCAAGAGTCTCCCCGATGCATGATTGAATGGCCTTTCAGCCAGAGGTCTCCTGAGTGCTATAAGGTCATACCGAATACATCATGCTACAACAATAGACTCCACTGTGTAACCTTTCAGCAAGACTTCTTCAGGGTCATAGCGACCTGTCCAAAACATGATGATACAAACTGCTTGTCCAGACAAATAGGATGTCACACCGACTTGGCTCTAATGGAGGTTTCAGCCTATAATGTTTGAGGCACTTTTTCCAACAAACATCAAAACTGCTTATAAGCTGATGGCTCCAATTTCCCCATCTTTTGTTGTGCAATCATTGACACAAGGCTTGACTTCATCCATAATTCAAACGACTCCATCTCTAAGACTGAATCAAACACCCATTCCTAGTATTGCAGCTAGTCTTTCTAATGACTTTGGCCATACTTTTTCATTGGAAAGTAACACACTTGTGGGTACCCTAAACACCAATCCATCTCAAAACACCATTTGGACACCAACATTTGGCACTCCTACCATACCCGAACACCTCTTACATCAAAATAAACCACTTACACTTCATGAATCCATGACAACATCAACATACCAAGGGCACCCATCTTCATCCATCTCCACAAGTACCACAAGTGTTCCAACATCACGCAAGGTAGTATAGGCCAAGTGTCTCAAATAGACCAATAAGGGAAATCCAAAACCCTTATGCAAAGTAAACCCTTAACACAAATAGGGACATATTTATCCAACCCCCCAATTGGTTCATCCATACCATTGGTTTCACAAAAAACATCCATCCCATCCATCATCAACCTAAATCAAAACAAGCCATTGGTCACAAATCCCATCAAAACATGCAATACCTTGGCCACATCCCTAACACAAGGAAATCCCCAAGACATCGGTCAAGGTAATCTTTTCAATCAATGGACTGAAGGTCCTATTGTGCCATTACCATCACAATATCAAATGGCACCATCATCATCCTTCTCATTGGTCCCCCATGGCATGTAAAATCCAATGCGACCTCAAACTTACATTCCTCCATCCCAATCCACCATCTTGAAAGGAATTTGAAACCAAGGGAACCCCCAACCTCTCATCAACAACTCACAACCCACACAAAACATCAACACCCAAAACCCATCGTAGATATCCCAACAATAAAATGATCCTACATTGCAAGCACATGCATTAGCTTTACAACAAGCACAATAGGCTTATCAATAAGTTGTCCAACAACAAAAACAAAAAGAATACTTAGTAGCATAACAACAACAACAACAACAATAGCAAGCAACCCTAGCAGCACAACAACAATAGCAACAACAACAAAACAGCCCTAGTAGCATAACAACAACAACAACAACAACAACAATAGCAAGCAGCCTTAGTAGCAAAATAACAACAACAACAATAAGTAGCCTTAGCAGCACAACAACAACATCAAGCCCTAGTGGCACAACAACAACAAGCCCTAGTGGCTCAACAACAACATCAATCCCAACAACAATCCCTAGCAACCCAACAACAACAAGTAGCCTTACTAGCTTAGCAGTATACACAACAACAACAAGGTTCCTACTATAATCCTCAACATAACATCGTTAATACAAACACATTAGGAACATATATGCCTCCACCACAATCACCTTCACCATATCCTATACCACCATACACACCATTAAACACCCCATCATATCAAAACCCCACATACAATCCATCCACCATCCCAAAATTCACACAATATGCCTCCACCAAATCCATAAGACAATGTAGCATCACAACTTAAGGCGTTAATACAAGAAATGCAGGATCTCCAGATGGGAAAGATGAAGAAGCCCCATACACAAAACTTATGCCCATATCCATTCGATCAAAATATTGTAATGATACCATTCCCTCCTTTGAAGTCCCAAAATTCAATAAATACAAAGGAGAGGAAGTCATATGGACGGGCCTGAATTTGACCACCCTACAGATCATATGAATTTTTTTTACGGTTTTGTTCATTTAAATGCTTGTCACTTTCACGTTTTATGAAAAAATTAACTGTCAAAAAATTTAAATATCAATTTCAAACCTATTGAAAACAAAATTTGAGCGAAGTTCACCAAAAAGTTCTAGAATAGTTTTGTTTTAATTTGTTGTGTTTGCTAAGTTTTAGTAACAATGTTTATAAAACAAATAAATAATCGGTACATAAAAAGCAAGTTTTCATTCAAATTCTCCACTAGAGCAAACAAGCAAGTTGTCTTAAACAAAATAAATAAGCATAAAACCAAAAAATTCAAAAGTGACAGAAAGGAAATTGGTTTATTATTCTTCATGATATTTTTAGATCTCATAGAGCTATTATTGACCTCAAAAAAAGGATAAGATATGTATTCGATTTATTAACTATATGACTAAGACACTAATTAGGTAGGTTACTCTTAATCAATTTAGTTTTGAGAAAATATCTTCTTTGTTTGAATATATATAAGAGTATAAATAGTAGAATATTATATTCTTATTATTTCAAATTTTGGATTAATTATCAAGTATATAAACTATAATAATATGTATATGCTAGATTTTGTAGAAAATCTTGGTAAATCTTGGAAAATAATGGAAAAATTTATGAATTACCATGGTGAATCCTTCCATTTAAATTAAATAAAGATTCTAATATTTAGTTACTGCCATTGATCTAAAATATGATCTAATGGGTCTCATTGTACTTCATGAGGTAAAACATACCTACAATGTGTAATTCTTATGGGATCAAAATTTACTTTTAGATCTCACCATAGGTACATGAAATACAATGAAGGTCATAAGATTATATTTTCAATGGTAGCAACTAAAAATGACAAATATGACTATAAATTAAATAATAATAATTTTATATTATTGAAAATTATTAACTACTCTTTGTTGGTGTTGAGGGCAGTTATTCACTTGTTGTTTAGAAATTCCAAACCTTACACTATGCCATCTTTTGACTCCCCAAAGTGTAAGAAGATCATTGCATCGCAACTATAAGGCTTTTAAATGAAACAAACCTGCAATGGCTTATTTCCTCGCAATATGCATATGATTGGCTGAGTTGGAAAGCAATCATTTGATCTAGGAAAGCAAAAGAAGGGGGTTGAGAAGCATTTACGTTTGCAAGGTCAACTGAAAGTCCATGAAATTAAGGCATTTTTATGACAGGAATTAAGCATTGACAAAGAAGATGAGTTTGTTGCATAAGGTAGAAAATGTTAGACAAAATGTCAAAACTAATTTCAAAGAGGATTTTCAAATAAAATGCTAGTTAAAAAATATTGAGTTAAATGCATTATTTTAAATACTAGTATGTGGGTAAAATGTTTGGGGGTAAAATTTTTTCACTTGTAAGTGAAATGTGATTGGTAAAAGTATTTTTACAGCAGGTAAAAGGTTTGCATTAAGGATAAGGGTGAAAAGGGCATATTCTAGATGCCAATTTGTTACAAATTTGAGGGTTCAACTAGTCTCAAGTGTCAAATGTGTCTTCAATATGGATATATCCCTCTTTAAAATTTAATCTCTTTGTCATTTAAAAGGGTTATGACTTTTGAAACTCTAAAGAAGAGGCATAGGGATAGGAATTTCTCTAATTTGATATAGGAAATAGTGTCTGAAATTGTTCAATTTCCTATAACTACATTGTGTACTTCAATTGTAACTTAAATAAAACTTTTATATGAATACATGTTGCAATTTATATTGTCTCCAATTTGTAATGAGATATTTCTTTTAGTAATACAATCGAGGATTGTAAAGCTTTCCATGCACATTTGTTGCATCTAGATTATTTTCATGGTTATTTTTTGTTCAATGAACAATATAATTTCTTTCAATGAAAATAATGAGAATATTGTCATGATCTAGTTGTGAATATTATATAATATTTATATTTTATACAACATAAAATTATTTATTTATTTTTTAATTTAAAAATTAAATCACATTAGTAGAATTGAAACATCCTTTACTCTAAAAAATATGATGCTAATTACTTTTTAAAATAATAAGCTTACTCCAAATATTTACTTGTAGTTTGTGAATTTCACATTACAAAGTTACAATACTCTTATAATATATTTCTATATAAATAAATAGTTTTATAATGTCAAGTTAAGTTTGGTATTACAATTTAAAGAGGTTGATTTTATAATATTTATTAAAACAATTTGATATTTTAATATTAAAGTTTTCAAATATAATTAATAAACATATGAATTATTTGAATCAATAATTCTTTTAATATAAATAAATAAATTTATTATAAATATAAATAAAAAATCAAGATAACAATGTTTCTCATCACAAAATTAATTTAATATATTATATGTTAATTTAATATAATATATAATCCAATATATATTAAACTATTAAAAAATAATATATCACATTATTAAAAATTATAATATAATATTATAAAATTATTATCTAATATATTAAATTATATATGTTATATATGTTTCATGTTATATAGAATATATATTATAATATAATGTTAAATTAATACATTACATAATAATTTAATATATTAATATAATATATAATATATTAAAAATAATTTTATAAAAATAATATACTAATAATATATTAAATTATGTATTAAATGTTGTATATTATATAGTATATATTTTTAATTTTTTCATATACTATATAATAATTTATTAATTATATTTTAAGAAATAAAAGTAAATAAATATTTAGAATGCATAAAAATAATTAATTGTCAAATGAAAAATACTTCTATTAAATCCCTTGACTAATAGTTTAACTTTGTGGTGGACAAATATTTTGTGGTAAAAAGTGCCTTAAAAAATTGGAATCTTTTTTTGTTATAATGTTTGAGCCAATTACATTTCAAAAAATTAATTTTTGATATTTATTTTGTTAAGTATTTTGCATATTTACTTTACAATTATTCAAATATTTGTCAACTAGAAAATAATTTAATGAATTCTCATTTATTTAAATCAAAGTTATTAATAACTAGTTAACGAAAATGTGTGCCTATAGTTATTAATATTTATAGACTAATCTACCTATTATAGAATAACTTTAATAAACAAGTAAATAATTATTTTTATTATGGTCATTGTGGCAGAAAATTTTGTTAAATGGAAATAATGGAAATGTGGGGCGCATTAATAAACATATCAGTTGAAATTGTCTACCAATTAGATTGAGATAATTGAATTTTTGAAATTTTGTTTTATATAATTGGCATGTCTACATTGATAATAGATAAAAATCAAATAGAAAAATCATTCTCATTGGTTAAAAATTATTAATGACTAGTTAAAAGTTGACCCGTGCCTATAAAGACTAATAATTATATAAAATTAAGAATAATTTAATCCTTATTCAATTCATTATCTAACATGCTCACCAATAAAACACAAGTGTTGTATTATCTTGAAAAAAATGGAAGCTGGCAAATCACCTATATAAAAAAATGCTATAAAATAAATGTTGTTGAAATTTATTTATAGTTTAATTCTTAAATTCATCTATCTAAAAACATAAATTATTTGTATAAGCCAAAACATGCTCACCAATAAACACAAATGTTGTATTATCTTGAAAAAAATCAAAACTCAATTACTATAAAATAAATGCTTTGAAAAAATGTTGTAAAAAGAGAGAAAATTTGTGTTATGTTATTCATATGAATATCCTATATATATTAAAAAATGTAAAATTAGAAAATATTGATAATTAAAAATAAATGTAAAAATCTTAAATTTATTGTTATAATTAACAAGAAGTTTCTAAATTCATAAATAAAATAAATCTTGTGAAAATATTCAAAACAGATAAAAAACAATTATATTCTATTTTGAAAAGATTTTGTATTAATATATATTTTTATAATAAATATTATAAATCATATATATTAATATAAAGCAATGGTAACTATTAGTCAAAATGTTAAAATCTTAAATTTATTGTTAAAAATATTTTATAAATTAGAAAGAACTATATTTAATCTTGAAAAGATTCTATTTTGAAAAGATTTTGAATTAATAAATATATTTATAATAAATATTATAAATCATATATATTAATATAAAGTGAAATTAAAAAAAATTATTCCAATTTTAAACTTTTATATATATATATATATATATATATATATATATATATGCTACAATAATTTTTTACGGTTTAATAATAATTTTAAGTGTCATATTTACGGTTATATAAAAGTATAGCAAGTCAAATAATATAGTCTAATAAATTTTTAGGTTGTAATATACGGTCCAAAATGCAAAAAATGATCAGATAGACCATCAAATTCCAGGCCTGCTATGGACCATATCAAAGAGTTTAACGTCATGTGCATGGAGGTTTCCTACAATGAGTCCTATTTGATGCACCTCTTTCCATGAAGCTTGATAGGCCCAGCCATTGACTGGTTTTCTCAATTGCCTCTAGGTATCAAAACCTTCCAAGAAATCACTGATAAATTCATAGATCACTTCTCCTTTAATCTTGACATGGACATAAGCCTATAAGAGTTGTATACTCTCAAACAGAATAAAGGAGAATCATTTTCCAATTTCTTGCAACGATGGAGGCAAAGATCTAGTAAGAGCAAGTGGCCAATTCCCAATGAACAAGTGGGGATCATCATAACAAATTTAGATCCATATCTATCCTTCCACTTAAAGATGCAGTGCATTACCTCTTATGATGAGATTTTTCCTAGAGCCCTTAACATCGAGAGAGAGTGCTAATCTCATAAGGAAATACTCAAGCCTACAAATACAACTTCCCATCAACCAAATCAAATGACAAGCCTCGTGTTTGGGATAAGAACAAGAACTTAATGAATGATGGCATGGTAGATGCTAAGGTGGTCCTAAGTGCTCCTAGGCCAAACAACAATCGAATAGCTAACGTTCAACCAATTGTGCAACAAAAACACCATCACAAAACAATCAGATCAACAACACCAAAATGCAACAAAGACAAACCCCCAACAAGAACAACTATCTAAAATGCAAGTACACATAGTTGTCAAAACCTATCGAAATCATCATGAAGAAATTGGTAGATTCAAACCTGATAATGCTTCCCAATTTTGAAAACTACCAAGAACCACATGATAAACCACCCTGGTACAATGAAAAGATCTCTGTGACTTTCATAAAATCAAAGGACACAAAACATCGAATTGTATGAGACTCAAAAATGTTATCCAAGATCTTATCGAGAATGGAGACATATTTGTTGAGGTACCAGCCAGTAATCAAGTTCTCAAGATATACAAGAACCCTATGCTAGATCATAGTAAAGGAAACAACACTAGAAAAGCTAAGCATTACACAAATGTGTAGCATACCTATTCTAATGTAGTCGCTTCTTGTGATAGTGTCATCACCATCATCACCATCAAAGGGCCTAGTGTAGAGTGTGGAGTCACCACACGACATGAAAAATTCACCATCCAAGGAGTCCCACCTCAATCTAGGGAACAACCTACTTTGCCTACATCAAACCCTAGCAAGTACAATCTCCTAGATCGGCTTAAGAAGACCCCCGCATAGATATCAATCTTGGAACTATTGAGGCTATCCCTCGCACATAGGGAAATCTTAGAGAAAGCTTTGTCTTCATCATCTATCCCCAAGGATATTGATACAAAATAGTTTCAAGCTATAGTAGGTCATATCACTAATCATCTTCTCACCTTCTTGGAACAATACCTACCATTGTAACCATCTCATAACCATGCTTTGCACCTTGAGGTCATTATTCATAAGAATAAGGTTAAAGAGCCTTAGTAGATGGAGGTGCTAGTTTGAACATTTGCACCCTTCAATTATTCAAGAACTTGGGTTGTTCAGAAGATACTATTGAGAAAGCAAAGAGTACCACCATTAGAGCGAGCATCACAAGGAATAATCACACTACCCATCCAAATGGGACCTATCATTACAGGGACTACATGCCAAGTGTTAGACCTTGATCTCCTCTACAACATCTTGCTTGGTTGGTTATGAATCCATGCCCTAAAAGTTGTAGCTTCGACCTATCATCAATGTGTAAAGTTTCCTTTTGAGGGGAAAAAAGTTACCATCCATGGAGATACTGAGCCCTTTTACTATTGCAAGAACCTTGAGGCCAATTTTTACAAGATACCCCAAATCCCTAAAAATGATGAAGGTCCTACACCATTCCTTGCATCTACCTCAAAAAAAAAAATCCATTGTGTAGAACATTCCCAACATCAAAGCAGTGATCTAGGATGATGGTTGTGGGAACTATAAACTAACGAAGGATAATTCTGTGTTGGGGGAGTTACGTCTTTCTCCAAAATCTCATGGGAAACCCACACCTATCAACAAAGTGATTGAAATAATAAATATGGTAGGCTACTACCCCTCACCAAGTGAGGAGATTTGAACAAAGAAGATGTCAATGAAGATGAATGACCTATCCCCACTCTTCTCCCATGGAAGATGACAAAAAGGCTTGCATCTAATGAAGGGGTGGGGCTATAACAAGAATGAAAAACTAGGTCAAAATGATAATGGTTTGCTAGAATCCATCATTCTTGAGAAAATTCCAAAGAATCTCGACATAGGTTGTACTACTAGCAAGGTTACCTTTCTTGGAAAAGGTACTTTCGCTAAAAGGGTTGAGGCTTCCTCTTGGTTACCCACATTGCATGATACTACCTTAGATGACTCCCCCCTCAATGTTGCTGAATTATTTGAGAATAACTCTCTCTTCATGATATCTACAACATATTTCACCCCAAATGACCAAACCATTGAAATAAGCCTAGTTTACCCACAACTCATTGACTAGGACCAACAAGGACCACCGATTCTAGATTTATTTGAAAATGATGAAGCGATCTCAAAATTCATGGGACTCTATGATAACTTTCCATGGGAAGATCAAAAATTGTTGGTTTTGATATAGAGCTAGATATAGGGGCATACAATGGGGAGATGATTGAATCCTTCAGTCACAAAATGGACAACATGCAAATAACATGTAGATCTTTGAGTGAAAACCACACTGTGGCACTTTCTGATCCTAAAATAGTAAAAAGAAAGGATGCATCCACAAGTGAAAACCTCTAAGTCACCTACAGATGAGGGATTCAATCTCCCCCTTAGTGCAATGCATCTAGAGAAGTCAATAGTTCTAGCAGAAAAGGCCACTCCAGTCAATGTGGAAACAAAAGAAGCACCCAAGATCACTTTCTATGCCAAATCCTTGTTGGATGAAGAACCAAAAAACCTAGCAACATTCTTGAAAGAGAGAAGAGCCAACTTTGCATGTTCATATGGTAATATTCCAGGCCTAGATCCAGAAGTGGTTGTGCACCATTTAGCAGTCTATCCTGAAGCCAAACTAGTGAAGCTGAAATTAAGGAAGATGCACCCTTAGATAGCACTCTTGGTGAAACTTGAGTTACAAAAGCTTCTTGACGTTTGATTCATCTGATTGATAGATTATCCTATGGGTTTCCAACATGGTACCAATCTCCAAACCCATTGGGGGCATCAAAATATGCATGGATTTTAGAGACTTAAACAAAGCATGCCTGAAGGATGATTTTCCTCTTCCTAACATTGAAATCATCATGGATTTAATAGCTAGGCATGAAATGCTATCACTCATGGATGGATTTTTAGGCTATAATCAAATCATGATCTCCAAGGAGGATCAACACAAAACTTCCTTCACTTGTCCATGGGGAACATATTGCTGGAACATGATGCCATTTGGGATGAAGAATGCAAGAGCAACCTATTAAAGAGAAATGACCCTTATCTTTCATGACATGATCCACAAAATAGTTTAATATTATGTGGATAATATTTTGGAAAAATAAAAGAAAAGGAGTGAGCAAATAGAAGTCTTGGGACCCATCTTCGATAGGCTTGAAGAGTATAAGGTATGGCTAAACCCGAAAAAGTGTGTCTTTAGGGTTACATCAAGGAAACTTCTTGGCTATATCATCTCACAGAGAGGGATAAAAATTGATATATAAAAGTTAAAATCCATCCTAGACATGGAACCACCACAAATATTGAACTTGATGAGAGGGTTACAAGGAATATTGCAGTCCATTAAAAGGTTCATAGCACAGTTATCAGACAAAATCCATCCTTGTTTGCATCTTCTCCATAAAGGAATAAATTACAAGTGGTATGAGAAGTGTGATAAAGTATTCTAGTAGATCAAGGACTACCTATTGAAATCTCCAACACTCATGCCACTAATACCAAACAAACCATTGATCCTATATATCTTAGCAACATCAGCAGCACTAGGTGCTCTTCTAGCACAACATGATGAAAATAGAAAGGAAAGAACTATCTATTACATCAGCAGGACCTTGGTGGGCTATGAAATGAACTATTCATCCATTGAGAAAGTGTGCTTAGCAGTGGTTTTTTTTTCATAAAATTTCAGACATTACGTGCTATCACATCAAATTAAGCTTATTGCAAAGATCGATCCATTAAAATACCTGTTATCCAAAGTAACTCTCACTAGGTGAATTAACAAATGGGTAATGATCTTGACTGAATTTGACATAGAGTACATGGAGCACAAGGAAATCAAAGGACGGGTGACCACATACTAACTAGTGGATGCACCCATCTATGCAAAGAATCTATTGATATCTGAATTCCCTGATGAATTAGTATTCCTAGTCAATCTAATTGATCAATGAAAAATGTACTTTGATGAATTGTTTACCCAACATGGATCAGGGGCGGGTATTCTCTTTATCACCCCTAAAGGTGATTTCATTTCAAAGTCATACAGGATATCATTTCCATGTACTAACAACATTGTTGAGTATGAATCCCTAATCACAGGTCTAAGGATAGTAGTTCAATGGTAGAAACAAGAGTTGAAAGTCTATGGGGACTCACAGCTGGTTATCAACCAAGTCAATGACGACTGCCAAACTAAGGATGACAAGCTTACTCCTTATAAGAAGATGGTAGAAAATATCAAGAACCTTTTCATTGATATAAATTTTGAGTAGATTCCTCACATGAACAACCGAGCAACAAATGCTATGGAAATGATTGGATCATTGTTAGACATGCCACACAGTTTCCTTCAATTCAAATTCTTGGTAGAAAAAATTCTCATACCGACTTTTGAAATCCCAGAATCTGAATTTGTATGTGTTATTATTGGTCCTGGCTCCCGATGGTATCATGATATATTCACCTACCTTAGCAGAGGAACCCTCCCATCTGATATCACCTCCAACCTTAAAAAGACCTTTGTTAAAAAGAAATCTTGACTCATTATCCTAGGTGATACCTTATACTGTTGACGCATCGAGGAGAATTTACTAAAATGTCTCAACCAAGAGGAAGCCTTGACCACTTTAACACAAGGACACAATGGAATATGTGGTTCTCATTCTAGTGGTATGACTTTAGCTAAGAAAATGTTGAGGATAGGGTACTAATGGCCAACAATGCAAAGATAAGCCCATCAATATGTGCAAAAGTGTGTCGAGTTTCAACAACATGGAGAACTTATTCATGCTCCAACTCAGGAGTTACAACCAATGGTCACACCTTGGCCTTTCTCACAATGGGGGCTTGACCTCATAGGAAAAATTACTCCCACCTCATCTAATGGCCACAAGTTTATCATCATAGCCACTGAATACTTTACCAAATGGGTCAAAGGCATTCAGATGACCTACATAACGGGGAAGCAAATTGCCAAGTTTATCCTGAATTAGCTCATTTTCTGTTATTGTGTTCCACAAGCCCCTATCTCAAACAATGGAACACCCTTCAAGAATCGAGATGTGAAAGGGCTATGTTAAAGATTCAACATCCAACTTCAGTTCTCTACCCCATACTACCCCTAGGGGAACGGTCAAGCTAAGGCTACCAACAAGACCATTCTAAAAATCCCAACGAAAACAATCAATGAAGCTAGATGTGACTAGAATCTACAATTAAATCCCACCCTCTGGGCCTATCGAACTAGTATATGCACACTTATAGGTGTAACCCCATTCTTCTTGGTATATGGATAAGAATAAATCCTACCTATTGAGGTTGAGCTCCCTTTGTTGCGAGTGCCACTACACAACCTAATCACTGATGAAGAGTACATAGTATCTCGAATAAATGAGCTAGAATTCCTGGATGAACGTCATCTTGATTCCATTAATCACTTGCAAGTATACCAAAACTAATTGAAATTGGGCTATAACAAGAAGATCAAGAGTCAATCTTTCCAGGTAGGGGATCTTGTTCTAAAGAAGAATAAGAAAAATCTTCTAGATCAATACAATAAAGGAAAGTTTGAGCCTAACTAGTTAGGCCCCTTTGTTGTCATAACAAGCTATGGATCAGGAACATATCAATTTTCAATGCTTGAAGGTGAATACTTGTAGGAACCAACTAATAGTTTGCATCTTAAAAAGTTTTATGCCTAAGCTTGAAGGGTGTAAAATCTGAAAATACAAAAAAAAATTTAAAAAATGATCAAAAATCCAAAAAAATAAGAAAAAGAATGAAAACAGCATAGGAAAATAATTGTCCTCTAGTGAAAATCACTTCAGTGGAACTTTGGGCAAGTATCTTGGTGAAAACCTGGTAAACAAGTGCCTTGTGTAAATAAAGCACCTCCATCTATTCTTTGGCTCTTTATCCTATCATTCTTTGCATTGCATCCATCCATCGCATCATTCATCCTATTTATTCCATCACCCATTCGCATCCATATCATAGCTTGATATTGTGAAGTATCGTATCCCCTTTAGTACTACTTGGCATATTCCTAAGGTCATCTTGTCCTGCCTATATCGAGGTATTCTACTACATAACACTGGGGGTAATTTGTTATGGATCAGATTGGGTTCTTGTATATCTTAAGGTTATTGGAAATATCATCGAAAATCCCAAAACAATTCATAATATTATAAAATATAAAAACATCCAAAATCTTGTATAGCTAAAATCCAAAAAATTCAAAAATTGTAAAGTCAAAATCCAAAACATCTGAAACACATCAAAATCCCTAAAAAGGTCAAAACATCAAAAATCCAAAACAAAAATATGTCAAACTACAAGTCTCTGAGCTTGAACGTAGGCAAGGCCATCATTGATGTGCCCCCGAGACACCCTAGGTTAGTCCTTTAGGAGTCCATCATAATAAACTAACATTCTATCGGTTGTCCATTTCTCATCATCAATAAGTCAATTTAGTCGAACTATGTGGTCTCTATGTATATAATGTATGCAAGGCTAATCTTTGATCATCCCCCTAAGGCCCCTAGATAGTCTTTTAGGTTAGGTTCTTGGTCGAAACGGAAAACCCCAAACATTCAAACATTAGAAAACACAAAAAAAAATTGAAAATAAAAAAAAGCCACATCTGACATCAGAAAAGCCTTAAAATATTTGAAATTGAAAACCCCAAACATTTGCAAACTTAGAAAAAAATCCAAAAACATTTGAAAAACTATAAAACCTAAAAACATTAGAAAATTTTTCCATTCAAAATCCCTAAATAACAAATATCTTATAGAAAAACCCTAAACAGCCTCAAAACATTTTCAAAATACCAAAAACATTGAAATATTCCAAAAAATCCAAACCATCCATCCCATTTCGCTTTCACCTGTAATAACCTTCATCCATAATAAATTGATCATCATCTTCAACCTTTGGAAAAACAAATAAGAGAGCAAGTATCACAATCATAAAGTGAGAACCTAAGTGTCAAAATCTAAAGTGTAAATCATAGGTAAATGAGTCAGTGGAGTTTGTATCAATGGCTTATCACACACCTTATCCTAAAAAAGACATTTGATCAACATGTCCTAAGATGAATCCTTCCTACGATGGACATCAACATCAAAAATCACCTTAGCTATAATTAAACTGGCAAGAGATATAGATAACATTGACTATTTTCCTTTGATCTTTTCTTATTATTTATCTTATTGACCCATTCTGAGGACCTCTTGATGATGTCTAAACAATTTAGAGAGAAAGAAATGGGACATTGATCATTATCTTTCATTTTTTGTGCTTGTGGGTATTCTTGTAAAATAATATTGATACATACTTGCTTAGTTGTGTGTGGGGATGTTGTTTGGAGCAGATTGTTGACTATTACATATGCTTTGGTCTGATATATTCTAAGCTTCTAAACTAAATTCTAACGAGGTTTCCGTATGTCAAGGTGTGAACAAGAACTATCCTATCTATTTGGAGAGTCAATGTCCATTACAATGGATACAATGCCATCTTGGTTTTCAATACCTTGATGCATTTGTCTGTGTGTTATATCAAACACAAGGAATGACGAAAAATCCCAATCCCAAGATATGATAAAATCATCATCATCTCTCATCACCACATCTAATAATGTCTCAATGGATCAAGGATTTGTTGTACTTTTTTTGAATCAATCTTCAAAATCAATGGTCAAATCATTCATCTTATTTCTTCTGTCTTCTTTCCATGCTAACTTGGTATCATGACATTCAACAAAAACATCATCAAGCATCCATCCTACATCCAAAAATCATCAACATGCATATATCTTGCATCATCACAACATATCATAATCAAAGAGAACATAATCCATTACATTATCACTTAATCTATTTCAGATAACATAGATTTTTTATTTTAAGCATCTTAATTTGTATAACATATCATACACATATTCTAGGCATACACATAAATTGCATTATCATATCATAAGAATGAACATCTACATTATCCATATATACATCCATATGCATACATCATCACATCATAAATTGCAGAGAAAATTACATGAAAAGAAATGCATCCATACATCCTACATAGGCATATCATATCATTTACATATATCATAACATCAATCCCATAACATCACATCTCATATACATCATATCATAGATCATCATCACATACCACATATGGCATAAATGAAAGAAGGGCATCACATCACATCATATCATTTGCATCCATACATTCATAAAGCATGAAATAAAGGAACATCACATCATAAATTTGTATCATCTTGTATATATATAAAAAAAATGATTGTCATGGTACAATAGCTGAATCGTTGTGTATGAATATCATTAAAATGTACAATGT
The DNA here is from genome assembly GCA_007258455.2 of Sequoia sempervirens. Lineage (NCBI taxonomy): Eukaryota > Viridiplantae > Streptophyta > Pinopsida > Cupressales > Cupressaceae > Sequoia > Sequoia sempervirens. The sequence continues at coordinate 38,057 of VDFB02178742.1, forward strand.
ACATGAGGCTATAAAAATGAGCCTATGAGTGTATGTATGTATAAATAATCAGGCTATACAAAAAGGTGTCTACAAAATCAAAGGAGGTCTATCCCTCACTAGCTTTGTCACTATGACTGGCTAATCCGACTATCTGATTGAGGTGGAAGCACTCGGTTGCACCTGACTTTGATGCTCAAAATCAGGTTGCTTGGATTGGGGAGGGACGTCTTTGTAATACAAAATATGCCAGTATGTCACCTCCTCCTTTGCTGATTCGAATAATCGTGCTAACACCATCTGCCCGACTATCCCTTGTGCTTGCTAAGCCTGCAACTGTGAGACAACCTCTAACTGCTATCGTCGGTCAACCTCCTGTGTCAACTATACATGTGAGGTCTGTTTGAGCTAGCGCTCATGATCCCTCTTAGCTATCAGCGCTAGAACCTATTGTCAAGCTTGATATTGCTTAGTTGTTACAACCTATAGCTGTTGCTACAACTATTGTATCTGAATATCTTAGGGATCTGGCCCTAGTGGTGGTTTTTGTACTGGTGGTGGTTGTACAAGTGGCTGCTAGTGTAGTGGAGGAGCATTGGGGACCATTCCATCATTCTATTGGCCATCCTGTCCTCTCCCCATCCTTTTCCCTACCCTCTACCCTTCCCATCTTGCAGCTAGACTTGTCCTCTACCTACCCTCCTCTCTCTTGGCCTCCCTCGTGGAGGTATGCCTGCTAGACCTGTAAGTCTGGGAGGGGGTACAAACCAATAATCATATGCATGCATCATTTGAGCATCGAATTTCCCCTGATCATAGGCCCATGGCCTAGCAACCAGCTATCTAAAACCATCCACGACCTTGCAGGGTGGTATCGTATGCCCCCAAGTTTCCTCTCACACTGATCTAGAAAAAATAACAGTGTATTGTTCATCAAGCCTATCCTGCCTCTCACCAAATTGTCTGGCTACTCTATCTGGAAGGTACCTCTCGATCATTGTATGCTCTCGACCCTGCATGTAACGGGTCTACAGAGAAAATAGTTGGTGCACATCATCATACCAGGCCGACATCTATTGCCACAACCGCCATTGGAATACTGTCATATCATCAATAACTCTTCTCCAGTAAGGGATACCAAGCTTCCATGTGTTTTGTAGGGTGATGGCCCCTCTATACCTCTAGATGACATGATCATCTAGCTCCACATCTGCCATGTGAACGATCAGTTGAAGCACGATAATATGCTCCCATGCCCATATATGTAAAAGTGTGACCCTTGGACCAATAACTCTGCCATCATAGTATACAAATTGATGCATATCATGATAAAGGGAGGCCAACATCACTGGCCCCCATACATACTGGGTCCTCCTGAACAACATTTGATGCTAAGCTATCCCCCATCTAGGAATGAATCATCTACTTCATTGATATGGGGTAACCAACCCCGAAATTACTACACCAACAATCAATCTAAAGGTCGACAAGCGAGCTCTATACATCTTGAGGTCAATTTGTGAGTTGACTAGGACAACAGTCTCCTAGTCAAGAACCTTGTGGCAGGCATCATATCTAGCATTTCTATCATAAATCACCCACTCTCCATGTATGGTCAATCACAAAATTTCCATACATCCTCCATCATGACTATTGCCTTGTCGATGGGTAAGTGGAACGACTAGGTCTCACTATGCCATCTCTCGCACAATGTTGTCATCATCGCTAAATGGGTCATCATGATGGGCATATAGGAAACATACCACAATCTGATCTCTCCAAGGTTCTCTTGTCAAAGCTCAGATAAATAATCAATTCTAAATAGAATGGTAGGTCAGTGCTCGTGGGACATCAAAGGCTGGATAACCTCCTACACCCAGAAAGCGCACAACATCAAATTTTGCTAAAATTGGCTAAGTTTGGAGTTTTTTATCCCCCAAATGACAAAGGCGTCTCCATATTTCAAAATCCAAATAGTGGCGCTATATGTATTCAATTTCTAAATCACAACTTGCATCACTATTTACATGAGCATCACCATTTGACACCTACAAACCCTAATCCTAAATTGCAAATCAAGCAGATGCGTCGCTATTTACAACCGCATCACAATTTGACAAGTGGAAACCCTAATTCTAAATCATGAAGTGTGTCACCATTCACAATGGTGTCAATAAAAAGGAAAACAGTGTCGCTGATTCTGAAAATAGCATCACAATATAGGCTATGCATCCCTAAACCAAATTTCAAAGTGTAATAAATGCACTAAAAAGTCAAAATGTAGGGAAAGTTTTAGATTGCATACCACTGGTCCTACGTTTGGAGGCCTTTGTACCTCGAACTTGGGTCTAAAATATGTCATGGGAGCACTCATTGCACCATTTTAGGGAGTTCATGTTGTGCAGTTTTCGCACACACGCCTCACTGAAAGCAGGGACCCTCTTTTGCTTTGGTTTTGGTGTCTTGGCCCTTTCATTTTGAGGTTTTGTCTTATTTTGGCATGTGCTAAATGTTCATTTTGATGGCCTTGGTGATTCCCCTAAGTTATTCATTGAAGATCTTTGGTTTTGAGCTAAGTTCAGGATTTTCCACCCTGTTCGGATTTCCCCGAGTCCTGCTCGAACTCCGACTGTGTGCTGTTGTTCGAAGATTTTCGGTCTTCGCGGATTTTTGTGTGGTTTTGATTTTTTTGGATTTCATCCCTGCTTGCCCTGCTTTTAGACTGGCTCTCATTGATTGTGCATTTTATCAAGCATGCCTCAGACCTTGGCAAGTTACGTATTTATGATCGATGATTTATTATGCCATTATGCATATTGATTGTCGCCATTTGAGCCGAGGAGTAAATTCTTGCTAAGTGTTGTTTTGATTTGAGGTGTTGGGTTTGTGAACAGATTTGAGTGGCAATTTCTCTTTGCGATTCCTGCCTTGTTCTTTGTGGATGCCATTGAATCTTTCCATTTGTTGATTCCCCGGTGGTTGATTTTCGCTCATAATGGTATGTATTAGATTGTCTTGTTTTGAGTTGAGGATTATGAGTAGTGTTTTATGTTATAAAGCTTTGGGGCTTGAATTCTGAATATTTGATCTTTCCATGACTAGGGTTGCGTAGCATTGATTAATTTATGGTCTCCCAAGCAAATTCCAAGTTTGTTTGTTTATTTGATTTCAGTGAGCTTGCTTGAGAATCATGATTTTTCCCCTAGTAAGGAGTTAGCAATCGAAGTCTTTGAGTTTTGAGCTTGCATGTGTGTTAATGGTAGATGTATAGGGTTTGAAACTTAGGGCAATACCATTCCACCCTATTCAACTGTGAAACGAGCCTAGAATGCAAAGAAAATCCATAGAAGGCTCATATTAATCTTTCCCTAAACTTGTATCGTTGAAATTCATGATCGATTTGGTGTTGTGAATGAAATTGTGATTTTATGTCGCAATTTGGGTTTTGTTGTCAATCCGGGATTTTTCGTTCCCTCGGGACAATCTGTCTCTGGCAGATTTTCCTGATTTCCTCTACTTTTCTAGAATCCGCTATCACTTTCAGAGTTTCATACATTTCACGGATTTCCGTCGACCTTGGATTTTCTCGATCTCCTTTGTTTTCCTGATTTCCTCTGAGTTCCCTGAATCTGTTTGCTTTCGGAGTTTTACCTTATCCATGGATTTTCATCGATTCTGGATTTTTCTGAAGTCCTGTGTTGCCTAGATTTTCCGAAGTTTATGAAATGTCTTCCCCTTCGCAGAAATCCATCTTTGGCAGATTTTCTCGAAATTTGATGGAATGTATGGAAATGTGGAATAGCATGATGTTCTAGTGATTTTTAATGCATTATAAGGTTAATTCATGCTATCTTATGATCTCCAATGTGCTTTATTGATTAATAATGATAATATTTAATTGTTAGTAGGTGTGTTCATGATTATTTAGCTGGAATCTGTTTGGCCCGGAATTTCCCGAAATTCCTCTTTGGCTTAGATTCTGCGGGTGGTCCTGAAACCCGAAGTTTATCAAGATCATTTTATATGAGTTCTAATAACACCTTGATTGTATGAGGATTATTCTAATGGTGTTTTGATGGATTAACATTTCTTTCCTGTGGTTTTTACTATGATTTCCATGTTGAGTGTAGGCTGAATCAAGCGGGACAGTAGAGG